>LOJH01039509.1:0-14824 GCA_001685095.1 Ellobius talpinus | reverse complement strand
GCAGATGCTTCATTTGAATTCAGGTCTTCTGCTTGCTCCAAGTGGACTTTTTAAGAAGTGTAGGTTGAGGGTACTCTCTGATTTAAGATTAGTATCATCACTCAGTGCTGAGAAGTGGGGCTGTCAGACCCTCATTACAGCCCTAAGAGCAGGAAGACTGCTGCAGACATGCAAGAGTGAGCTCTGCCTGCCGTCGTTCCTTCGGCAACAGCTGAACTGAGTTCTAGCCAGTTCTAAAAGTTTCCTAAGGTGCCCAAGATTAGTTTTCACTGGTTCTGAACTTCATCAAAGCTTCATAGACTGAGTAAGGAAAAACATTGGTTGTATATTTAAAATATGAAGCTCTTAAATCAAGAGCATTAAAAATGCACTCATCTAACAAAGAAAGCTTTGGTTTAATGCTTGTACAAATGAACGTTTCTGTTTTTTAGGCCAAATCTGAAATAGGCTCCAATGTGTCTACAATATTACTGTGAGTATGGTTTTAAAACTACCTTAAGTGAATTTTATGTTATCTATTTGGGGAGGTTTCTTATTAGTTCCTCTCTTTATTAAGAAGTATGTCCGAGTAGTTGTTTTCACCTCCACGATTAATAGCTGTGTATGCCCACTGCATTGCCAAGTGCCTTAGCTTTTCACTAGGAGGGCTCAAGGTGAGCAGTCAGCACAGCAGTGTGTGACGCCAGTGGGAGACTGGCCAGGGCCGAGGACCACGTCTCACCTGCGTGCAGGATGCCCGTATGGGGTTGGGCTAACAGTGACTTCCTCTTCCCTATGGCTTTCCTGTTACCTGTCTCTTAGGGTCATTTGGAAAGTTGCATTCATCATGATTTGAATAATTTTTCTTATTATATTGGCTTGAATTCTCATTTAATCCTTTAGAGCTGAATATATATATATATATAGTCTCTTATAACTTCCTTTTGGCTGTCATAAGCTGTGTTTTTGACTTTCGTATTTTAACAGCCAACCTTATTAGAGGCAGCTTAAGCAAATATATGTCATATGTATTAACCAATTATTTTCTTTGAAGAATGGATTAATGTTTGCTTTAAAACCTACAGAGATTAAAGCTCTTGAAAACTATCCGTGTCAACTTTAAAAATCAATACCAATTATAATTCTTCAAATATGAAATTTTAGGATACAAGTTTTTTATAACATTGATGTGATTTTTTAGTTTCTGGTTTGGAACACTCTGGACTGTGTAAAAGAAAGATCTATCTCTATCTATCTATCAGTCTATCTATCTGTCTGTCTATCATCCATCTATCTATTATCTGTCTGTCTGTCAATCCATCCATCTGTCTTAAACAAGGCCTAGCTTTGAAGCCCAAGCTAGCCTGCAACAAGCAATCCTCCTGCCTTAGCTAGAATAAAGTATATGTGTCCCCCATTGTCAGTGATTCTCAACAGATCCCTCTCTCCCTTCATTTTTTAGAGTTAGGGTCTTAGTATGTAACCCAAGCTGGCCCTTGAACTCACAGTCCTCCTGTCTCAGCCTCCAAGTGCTGGTTAACTATAATACTTAATAGTCTTCCTTTGTTTTTAATTTTTTCACTATTCCAAAATAGGATATATAATCATAGAAATTTTTGGAATACAAGTAAACAAAAACAAGAAAGTTAAAATGACATTTAATTTCTTTTTAAATTGATTTTTATTGAGCTCTACATTTTTCTCTGCTCCCTTCCCTGCCTCTCCCCTTCCCTTCAACCCTCTCTCATGGTCCCCATGCTCCTAATTTATACAGGAGATCTTGTCTTTTTCTACTTCCCATGTAGATTAGATCCATGTATATGACCTTTAATTTCAACATGCAAGGATAATAACTGTTACCAGTATGTTAACATTTTATCTAGATTTTTGCAGTCTTTTATAATTTGTTTTTTAATGGATTCATAAGAAACATATACTTTTGTTACTATATTTTCAGTTCAGAGCAGATCTTGAAAATATTTCTGTGTTATCATTATTTTTCTCTCAACTGAATTGCAATATTTCTTTGAATGTTTGACACAACTTATACAGGACTTTCTTATGGAGAGGTAGAGAAGGGGGAAAAGGGGAAGAAGGAGAAGGAGGAGAAAGAGGAGAAGGAGGAGAAGGAGGAGGAGGGGAGAAGGAAAAGGAGGAGAAGGAGAAGGGAGAGAAGGAGAAGAAGGAGAAGGAGGAGAAGGAGGAGGAGAAGGGGGAGAAGGTCAGAAGGAGCCTATTTCCTCTTGAGACAGACGGCCAGTGCCTCTGAGCTTTTCCTGCCTCTGAGTCTGCTCAAGTAGACTCCTTGCTCCTCTCAGCCTTCCCAGGATTGCTGCAGTGTTTGATCTCAGTTCTCACATGAACTCCAATGAAGTCTGAAGTACATATGCAGCTTATACAAGTCACACATAATAGGTTCCTTTTTCGGACTTACTAAATATGAGCTGTGAGACGTCCTATGCAGAACAAAGACTGATCAGAAAATGAGTAGTCACACCCACACCATGAACCAATCACCATGCATGCTGGAGACAATTCTCACACTGAGGAAAATAATTCCTGGAGTAAGCTGTGTCAGGTGGATAGGTTGTTGAAAAAGGAGAGGAATAATCAACTACAAGAGTGGCCTTCACAGTGATGGAACGTTGTCATCAACCCTTTTCCGGTCAAGCAAATTTGACTCTTTACCCATGAATACCTGTAAATTGCAATCCTGTACAGGAAATTACTGAACCTAACCTAACTCTGACATCATTTAGAGTTTACATTTAAGCAACAGATGTCTAAGAATTAATTTTGAATCTGACTTTATTTCTTTTGAAGAAATGGGCCTCATGCTAGAATCAATTTTTCAAGTGTATTTATAAATGAGTGAGGGTAGATTGTCGTAGTAGATGTATCTCCGTGAGTAAAATACTTATTGTATGGCTTCCATAATTATGGCTTGACATTTTATCCAGGAAACTCGCCAGTAGGGAGAACAACGTCTCCTTAGTGTGTAGATGTGTTTCTTGGTATAGAAATTAAATAGTGTGGCAATTTTAGGACTCACATAGCACTTGAAAGTGCTCATTAGTTAATGGAAGAATTTAGCACAATTATACAAAATAAGATGAACACTCTTCTCTGAGATTCTTAAACACTTTCCAAAACAAACAATGTGGAAATGAGGAAACTGCTTAAGGAAGAAGACAACCCGGAAAGAATGGCAGAGTCCCTCCTCTTGGCCTTTTCCCTTTCATAATTGGATCTTCAGAATTTTATTTGAATGGTTAAGTCATCAGTGGCTGTGTCTGTACTAGCAGGAGAAACTCTGAAATTCCCTTCAAAATCACTCTCTTCTGAGCCATTCAGAAGATCCTATGCTCTATACTACTTTCAGTCCTAAATTCTATGTGCTGAAAACCAAATACTGCAATCAGAAAATGTCTTAGAGCTGGTTGACTTTTTCAATGATACTTCTTAACCCCTTTCAAAATTTGAAGGAAGAAAAAATAATTTTAAAATACGACCACAGTCCTTAGAGTGGTTGTGTGTATAATTGAATATTTTATTGATAAAATATTTTGTTTGAAATTTACTGAACTTCTTTTATTCCAACAATAAAGTACTTTGTTTTCTGGCTTTTTGTTTTTCAGTTCACAAATAATAAATATGAAGACCGAACTTTCATTCAACATCCAAGCTCTTGCAGTTTGGGCAAATGTATGTTTAGCTAGAAAGTGAGTAATGTTCCCTTTGCTCCTGTGCTTCCCGTGTTCTCATGTTGAACCTGTGTCTTATATGTTACTGTAGAGCGCTACCAGTATTGTCTTACATTTAGAATAAATTCTAACCATTTCTACGTTCGTTAGGGTTTCCACTGCTGTGAAGGGAAGCCATGACCACAATAGCTCTTATAAAGGAAAGCATTTAGTCGGGGTAGCTTACTGTTTCAGAGGTTTTTCCATTGTCACCATGGTGGAACATGGCATGCAGGCAGACACAGTGCTGGAAAAGGAGCTGATAGTTCTGCATCTTGATCCAAGGGCAGCAGGAATCTGTGCCCACACTGGGCGTAGCTTGAGCATTGGAGATCTCAAAGCACACCCCCACAGTGACACACCTACTGCAGCAAAGCCACACTTCCTAATAGTGCCTCTCCCTTTTGGGATCATTTTCTTTTAACCACCACAATTTTTGTTATGGCAAATGTCTTATGTTTCTTGATGTCTTATTTTATCTTATGATTACAAATAAGTGACTTGAAAGATTGACCAGTTGATCATCTCAAACCTTGGCTTTGGTTCTTTACTCTGCCTATAGCTAATTTTTATTCTTGACTTGCAAAGGAACCCAACAACTATCTAATTTCTCCACTCATTTAAAAAGAGAAAAGGCCTTCTTGTCAGTCATGGTGGTGCATGACTGTAAGCCCAACAGAACCTGAGGCAGAGCCACCATGAGCTGAGGCCAGGTTAGATACTAAAACTGTTTATTTTTATTTATTTACTTTCTGTTCTGCTGGATGTATTAGTTTGTAAATACACATAATCTATAGTTCTATTTGCTTAACAATTAACATTATAAAATAATGTCAACATTTTCCCATAATAAAAAAACAGATTTTTTTAATGTTTATATAATATATTCTACCATGTCATCATGGGAAAATTAATTTATGTCTCTTTTGTGTTGCTGAGGATTGAACCCAGGCATAGCAAGTGTTCCACCACTGGCCTGAGTTGTAGCTGAAGATGTACTGGGAAATTAAATGTTCTCCTGTTTGAGGGTCATAACAATATTTCCACTGTTATAAGTGGTCCTAAAGCATTCATGGATTAATGTTGATTTGCATTTCTGGTTATTGCTTGAAGATGTCTGTCTGGATGCCAGAGTGCTGAGTTAGGGGCTGTGTTAAGGGACTGATAGAGATTACCAAATCGCCTTCTCTAGGATTCCACCAGTTCACTCTGCTACATCACTGCTGGAGTCTCACTTTGAAATCTGCCATTTTAAACCTTCGTCTTTAAGCCCAAGACCTTTTATTTTACATATGCTGATGACTTCCCAGCTTTGACAGCATTGCTGGCTTTTATATGAGCTCCTCTCTGCTGCTGCACCAGTGCAGGTTACCTCAGCTGCCATGTGGAATCGCATTTGCTATTGTTCAGGCATCAACTGTTCCACAGAGATTTTGAAAATTTTACTCTTCTTAGAAAGTTTTAAAGTTACAGATACTGCCTTATACTTTAAAGCTATGTATATTATTGATAGTCATACATATAGGTAACTTTGAACACTTTTGTTTTTGTAGGAGCAGACGGCAGTCTTCATTAGTGTGGCTTTTCACTGGGATGCTTTGCATTTATTCGTTATTCTTTGCTTGGAGAGCAAATTTAGATATTACAAAACCGCTTTTCATGGGTGTGGTAAGTTTTACTTTGATAGACCTTTTAAAAAGATCTTTTCCTTAAATAGATCTTTTTTGTGAAGATTGTATAAATTAGCCATTCATGAACTTTGTCAAAGAACAAACTGCTTAAGAAATAGTAAATATAGAATATATGCACATAACCCCAGCACAGGGAGGCTGAGGCAGGCGGATCAGGAGACCAAGGCCAGTGTTTGTTACATAGTGAGTTCGAGACCATCCTGAGAGCTGCCTGAGCTCCTGGCTCAAACAAGCAAGTAAGCAAATGCAGCGTTGAATTAACAGAGTAGTTAAATAGGAAAAATAAACCCCAGATAGACTTAATAATCCTGTATCCGCATTCTTACAGCTATAAGAACAACTGTATTTTGTTTGGAATTCCTTTTAGAATAGCAAAAGAAATAGGAGGCAAGCAGGGAGGAAGTGGCGCTCCAACCATGTCTTCTTATGGCGCCTTCTTAAGCCTGTGCAAGCAAGCATGATTCTTAGATTTTTTTCTGGCAGCCACGTCGTTGACTGAGATAAAGATTTTTGCTTGTATTTCATTTTGTTTTGTTTTGTTTTTGAGATAGGGTCTCCCCATAGCCCAGTCTTTCTATAGTGCCTGGTTCTCAACCTACCTAGTGATGCGACCCATTAATACAGTTCCTCATGTTGTGATGACCCCCAACCATGAAATTATTCCATGGCTACTTCATAATTGTAATTTTGCTACTGTTATGAATTATAATATAAATATTGATATACAGGATATCTGGTATTCCACCCCTGTGGAAAGGTCGCGTGAACCCCGGGAGAACTGTGGCTGTAGTGAGTTCATTGTCTTCCCGCCTCAGTTCCCTGAGGGCTAGGGCTGCAGTCAGGAGCCATCACCCCTGCCTCTGTTAGTTCTCACTCTAGGAGCTAAAAATGTCGCCCGGCACACCTTTAATCCCAGCACTCAGGAAGCAGAGGCAGGTGGATCTCTGCAAGTTCGAGGCCAGCCTGGTCTACAGAGTGAGTTTCAGGACAGTCAGGACTACACAGAGAAACTTTAAAAGAAAAAAAGAAAATAAATATAAAGTGCTTCTTTTTGAAAGCTGCTCCCACCTGGTCTTTTGTGTGTATGTTCATTATCCTTAATGAATGATGCTCTACTTGACCCTCTGGGTTTGAGCCCAGTGAGAGAGAAGATAAGCTGCTCGAAGCTGAAGCTAGTGGGTGACCTTTATGGCTGTGGCTGCTGTGGCTGGAGAATGTAGCTTCGTCATGCTGTCTTCCATCGCAGACAGTCCTAGCCACCACTCACAGGCAGTGCTACCCACCAGTTGGCCCTACTAACTGAGCCTCCGGTAGAGTCACCGTGGGCCAGCGCTTCTTGGCGGTGGCTCACTTGCAGTAGGAACAGAGAGGAAGAGAGAAGGCTGTGTTGTGTTCCAGTGGAAGCTGCCACTTCTCTTATCAGCCAGTCCCTTCATCCTGCAGAAGGACATCAGGGAGGTGTGTAGGGAGAGGAAGTATTTCTCCCTGGAGTAAAGCCAAGCATTGCTCTATCTTCTCCACCTACATATTGCTGGAGCCAAGATGAAGCCTGTAGCTCCGAGGGAATGTGTGGGCACATGCCAGACTAGGAGGGAGGAACACTGGAAAATTGGAAAATAAAACTGGGCTAGAACTGGGCTAGAGAAGTGAATTAACAAGATCTAATGATAATGGGTGTAAGCAGCTAAGTATAAGTGTTTTTTAAAGCATGTAAGTTCTGACTGCTCACATAAACCTGTCTGTGTGTCTCCTTCCCAGGTGGAGCGATTCTGGATGCAGAGCAACGCAGTGGTGGCAGTTCTCGCTGGCCTTGGATTGGCCACCCTTGTGTCCGAGACTCACCGAGTGCTGAACTGCCATGGGACTCAGTATCTGGAGTGGCTGTCTGCAGCTCTCTTTGTGGCTTATCAGATATACTCAAATTACAGGTAATAGCGTATAGTTATTTTCCTGAAAAGTAGCACTTAACACTAGAGACATCTGCCTGTGTCGCTTCTAGGACTCTGAAAACAGCGTGTGCGGTGCCCGATAGTGAGGTCCGACATTTGTCACGCTCTGCCAGTGCTGTGGTGTGGTTTGAGGCCATCACAAGCAAGTGGGAGCCGTGCACACAGACCATGTATTTTCCTCTAAGGAACTCAAGAAGTACATTGAAGAATCTAGATATGTTACATTTCATAATTAAAATACCCCGAGATGGAAGATTAAAAGATTTGGAGTTCTTGTGTGTCTCTTTATGTTGCAAACTTCTCATCTTTTGAGTAATGCCAGCTGCTTTCTAATTAAACGTGTAGTATAGTATTCATTATTTTAAAGTTAAATTCTGAAAGTTAACTATCACAGACCATAAGTATTACAGATTTTTTTCAAAATTTGTAAATAACCTTCCAATGAAATTCTCTGAGTGATCGAGAAGTTGCTAAAGTGTTGGATGGCAGTTCACTTCTTTCCGGCAGTACTGTCACACAAGTAGAAGAGCAAGCCTTTAAATGATTTGTTAGAGCGATTTTGACTAGTATAATTTTAAAAGATTAAAGTTTCTCTTGCAGCTTAACTTTTTAAAATTAATTCTTGCTGGGCATGGTGGCACATGCTTTTAATCCCAGTTCTTGGGAGGCAGGAGCAGATGGATCTCTTTGAGTTCAAGGACAACCTGTTCTACATAGAGTTCCAGGACAGCCAGGGCTCCTTAGTTAAATTCTTTAGGTCAGCATACAAGGAGTGGACTTCTCTGAGCATCTTCAGGCTGTGCACCATTGCACTTTAGCCTCAAGTTCCCGTCCCCCACGGCTCCCCCCACCCCATTTAGGAGGTTCTGCTTTCTGTTAGTCTATTTTCACCTTCCTTAAGAACTACCCCTTAGCTGGGTGGTGGTGGCGCACACCTTTAATCCCAGCACTCAGGGAGGCAGAGGCAGGCGGATCTCTGTGAGTTTGAGGCTAGCCTGGTCTACAAGAGCTAGTCAGAAAAAAAAAAAGAAAAGAATACCCCATGACCCCATTTCTATTTTTGTGACTTACAAACACAGACATATGCATACATACGTTCTTGTGTATATACACATGTATACATATACATTTACATAGATACACATACGTAATACATACACACATATGTATATGTACAAACACACATGTAATTTTAATCTTGGATCCATGTATGAGAGAAAGCTACAGTACTTGTCTTCATGAGTGTGACTGTTTAGTTATCATAGTAACTTACAGTTGCATCATTCTCTTGGAAATGTCGTGATATGATTTTTATTGCTGTATAAAATCCCCATGTATATGATATACCATATTTTGATTATCCACCTACATGTTGATGAATTATACTGTTCCATTTCCTGATTAGTATGCACACACAGTGAAACTACAAACACAAATGTGTAAGCATGTCTAAAGAGTAATATAGCTGAGTAATACAGTTCTATTTTTGGATTTTTAGGAACTTCCATACTTTTTTCTTTTGTGACTGCACAAGCTAACTTTTCAAACAGTGAACAAGGATTCCTCTTCCCTCGCATCCTCACCGTTTCACCGTTTGATGTTTGTTTTCTTAGTGATAGCAGTTCTGCCTGGAGTGAGAGGGGACGTCTAAGCAGCTGGAATTTGCATTTCCCTAGGGACTAAGGACGTTAGGCCCCTTTTCAAGTGTTTATTGGTCATTTGTATTTCTTCTTTTGAACACAGCGCATTCAATTTTTTCACCCATTTATTGATTGCAGTTCTTGTTTATCTCGTGTATTAATCCCCAACCCAGTGTTTAGTTGGTGAAGATTGTTTTCCAGTTCTGACTATTGTTCCCTTGGCTGTGCAAAAGCTTCTTAATTTCATGTAATTCCACTCGTCACCTCTTGGGATTACTTCCTGTGCTAATGGATCTTGTTCAGAAAATCCTCGCCTATGCCTATATTGTGAAGTCCCACACAAAGGGCTTTGATACATCTTGATTTTGTGTGTAGGATAAGAAATATGGATCTAGTTTCATTCTTCTAACACAGACAACTAGCTTTTGCAGCATCTTTGTTAAGCAAGCTATCTTTTTTTCAAATTTGTTATTGACAGCTTTGTCAAAGTTTGGTGGCTGTAACAGTGTGGATTTATTTCTGGATCTTCTTTCTGTCCTGCTGGTCTACCTGTCTGTTTTTGTTCCAGTACCATGTTTTGTTTTGACTGTGGCTCGGTAATATAGTATGAGACCAATATTGTGGCGGGATAAACATTGTTCTTTCTGTCTAGGATTGCTTTGGTTATTCAGGGTCCTTGTGATTGTGTGGATTTTAGTGCTTTTATCTAATTTTGTGAAGAAAGACATTGGGTTTTGCTAGGGATTATGCAGAATCAAGAATCAAGTAGCTTTAGATACTATGGCCATTTTTATTATGTTTATTCTGCCTAATTATGAGCATGAGAGATTGTTCCGTCTTCTAGTATCTCCTTGAAGCTTCTCCGTATCTTTAAGTTTTTACTATGGCAGTCTCTTCCTTCTTAATTAGGTTTATTCCTGGATATTTTTAAATGATTGTGAATGGGAGGTTTTTGTTTCCGCTGATTTCTTTCTCAGCAAGTTCATTATTGGAATTTAGAACTGGTAGTGTTTATATTCTGATTTTGTATCCTGAGACTTTGCTGAAAGTGTTTATCGGGTCTACGTTTTCGTTTAAATAAAGAATCATGTTGTCTGCAAATAGGGATAAATTGACTTCTTCCTTCCTATTTGTGTGCCTTTTATATGTTACTGCTATTTTATTGCTCTAGCTAAGACTTCAAGAAGTATATTGAATAAGACTGGCGAGAAGTGAGTGAGAGCCCTTGTTTTATAGATGTTAGAGGAAATTCTCTCAATTTTGCCCCACTTAGCCCACATCGCCTGTAGGCTTGTCATATATAGCCCTTATGTTGAGGTACTTTCCTTCAATTCTTAATGACTTCATGGCTTTTATTATGGAAGAATGTTGAACATTGATGGAGACTTTTTGTACATCAATTAAGATGCATAATACATTTTAAGATTATTATTAAGATGATCATACAATTTCTGTCTCTGTCTATGTACTGAATTATACTTACTGATTTGCATATGTTGAAACAGTCTTACATCTCTAGGGTTCAAACACTTCAGTCATGGTAACATGATTTTCTTAATGTGTTCTTGAATTCAATTTCTAGGAATTTAAAAGATTTACAATTTGACTTTAAATTATGTGTATGTGGGGCGATATATGCATGTGAGTGTAAGTACCCACAGATACCAGAGACATTGGATCACCCTGGAGCTAGAGCTGTAGGGCTTTGTGAGCCACCCCTTGTGGGTGCTAGCCACCAGATCTGGGGCCTTTGCAAGAGCAGTATATGCTCTTTACTAAGCCAGTTTCCAAAAACTTATTGGGAATTTTTGCATCCTTGATCACCAGGGAAATCACTCTATAGCTTCTTTTGCTGTCCTTATCTGGTTTTAGTTTGGTAACACTCACTCCCTTTCTGACTTACAAAACAGTTTAAGGAACATTGGGTGTTAAAGATTTGGTAGAATTCCCCCAGTGTATTCATATGGACAGGGCTTTTTGTTGTTTTGTTTTGTTTTCCTTTTTTTGAGACAGGGTTTCTCTGTGTAGCTTTGGAGCCTGTCCTGGAATTCACTCTGTAGACCTGGCTGACCTCAAACTCCCAGAAATCCATCTGCCTCTGTCTCCCAAGTGCTGGGATTAAAGGCGTGCGCCCCCCGGCGACAGAACTTTTCTTGATAGTAGGATTTTTATTACTGTTTCAATCTCAGCAATTTTTATGGACCTATTTAAGTTTATGTTGGTAGGTCATATGGGCCTAAGAATTTTATCTATTTCATCTAGATTTTCTAATTTTTTAAATAAGTTTTCAAAGTATTCCATGATGGTTCTCTGGGCTTATTTATTTGTTTGTTTATTGATGCAGGTTTTCTATGTATATCCCTGACTGTCCTGGAACTCACGTTACAAGACCAGGCTGGCCTTGAACTTGAGATCCACTTGCCTCTGCCTCCCCAGTGTTGGGATTAAAGGTGTGTGCCACCATCAATTTTTAAGACTCCTTTGCTGTATATCGCAGTTTTTCTCGGCATTTAGTTCTTTACTTTAGGAACTTGAAAACTGTCATCTGTGCACTCCTGGCTTTGAGGGTTGTTGATGGTATTCTGACAGTTCTGCCATCATACGTGAATTGGCATGTTCCCTTAACAGCTTTTTTTTTAACTGTTTTTTACTTCAAGTTTTGACATCTTAACTTTAATATGTTTTTGGAAGGTTCTTCTTTGGTCGTATGTATATGGGTTCTTGATGGTCCTTGTGTTTGGATGCCCGTTTCTTTAGATTTAGGAAATGTTCTGCTATAATTTCATCAAATAGGTTTTCTGTGTCTTTAGTGCTTATTTTTTCATCTTCTTCTTCTAGCCTGTGGGTTCTTAGATTTGGCCTCTTGTTTGTGTCCCAGAGTTTATGGATATTATGGTCATGTTTGTTTATATTTTCCCATATTGATATTTGAATGACATGTTTTATCAACCTTGATGTCTGTCTCCAATACTACTTCTGTGACCTAGGCAAATCTGCTGGTGATGTTTTCTACCCTGCATTTTACCTGATCCGTTGAGTTTTTCTCTTCCAACCTTTCTACTTGTTTTCTTTCTCTGCCTAACAAATCTGTTTTCTTGCTGAATTTTTCTTCCATGTTGCTCATTTTCTTATCCTTTTTGTGTACTGTTTTTTCTGGGTTGCTAACTTTTCTCTCTAGGTTTGGGTTAAAGTCTTCTGTTCGTTGGTTTTTTTCTTTTAGATCATCGTTGTTACCTGAAATCTACCTGTTATTTCACCTGTCTCACTGTGAGTTCACTGGTGGAGGAATTGTGATCTTTGTGAGGTCGTATTGTTTTGATGTTCACTGGTGGAGGAATTGTGATCTTTCTGAGGTGATATTGTTTTGATGTTCACTGGTGGAGGAATTGTGATCTTTCTGAGGTGATATTGTTTTGATGTTCACTGGTGGAGGAATTGTGATCTTTGTGAGGTCGTATTCTTTTGATGTTCATGTTCCTTGCATCTCTGCAGTGAATGCTTACAGCTATTGGTTTGGCTATTTCTTCTGGATTTTGGCAGGCATCTGTCTTATAGAGAAGCCTACTCTCGAAGACTCAGTCCTCAGTGTCATTTAGTGAGGAGGAAACACACTGCTATAGCAGCAGCAGCAGCAGCAAACCATACAGAATATATAAATCTATGTAAAACCATTAAGTCCACTACAGCATTGCCAGTGACCACAGACCTGAAAATGACCACACTATGGAAAATGGACAGTAAAGTAAAAAAAAAAAGTATTTAGAATAAGTGTGGACATAGTAAAGGAAGGAAATCAAGAAGAGAGAAAAGGGTGGGGGCAAGATTAAATAAAAGAAAGAAGGGGAGCAGAGAAGAGCCTTGTGGGGGAGAAGAGAAGGAAGTAACAACGGTAGAGATTCCTCAGTACTGAAGAGACTCGGACCGAAATCAGACAAATGTGAGAAAGAATGAAAATAAAAACATAAGAGAATGTTTTTATTTTGTTTTGTCTTGTTTTTTTGAGATAGGAGTTCTTTGTGTAGCCCTGACTGTCTTGGAACTCACTATGTAGACCAGACAGGTTGGCCTCGAACTCACAGAGATCCACCTGCTTCTGCCTCCTGAGTGCTGGGATTAAAGCTGTGCACAACCACCGCCAGCTGAGAATATTTTAAAAGCTAATAATGTAAACAAAGAGAGGGAAAGATAGAGGAGATAAAAACCAAAGAAAGGAAGAGAAAATGTATTGCCCCCAGTGGAAAATATATGTGAACAAAATTAGATGGATATTTAAAGGGCAATAGCAAATAAAACCATTTATCTTTAAATCATTTCTTTAAAAAGATTTAATTGTATTTTATTTATTTCAAACTTGGAGGAGATATGTGCTTGCCACAGCCTAAGTGTGGAGGTTAGAGGACACCTTGAAGGGCATGGTTATCTCCCTCCATCAGATCTTAGGGCCCTCGGGGTCAGACTCAGGTCATCAGGTTTGGTAGCAAATCCTTTATCCTCTGAGCCATCTTGCCAGCCCATTAAAAATATTTGAAAATTCTTAAAATACAGTAAAAAGCCTGCTAAGTATAGGAAAAAAAGAAAAGAACCTTGTGGGTGGAGGAATAAGGAGTGTTACAACAGCTTCTTTTGGGGTCCCTGAGAATTGGAGACTTCCACTCATACATGGGACAGGACCATTTGAACTTTTTGGCTCCTGTGTTTGTTTGTGTTGTGGAGGAGTCAGTATTGAACAAGCGTCCAGTGTCCTCTAGAACAGGCCTCACAGCAGCCATTTGCCTTCTTTGTGTATTAGGGCCCTCTGCTGGCCACACTTGGCTTTGCAGTCTGTGTGCTGGGAAGACTCCCTAACCCCAAGACTGAGATGGTGTCTTGGCAGTGTGGGATGCAGAAACAGCACTGACATGAGCGCAGCGGGGTGCCTGCCTTCCTGCTTTCACAGCCTTCTGCGTCTGAGTCCCCTGCTAGAGGGGTGCAGCAGTGGACATCCCTGGAACCCCAGAGTTCTCAGGCTCCACAATGAACAAAGATAGCTAACTCCAGATCTTGACCTCCCTGACACCTCAGGCTTGGGACTGTCAAACCCCAGGGTAATTCTGTGATGGGCTCTACCCCCTGACACACATGCTCACTCCCTCTCCTCCCTCCTCACCATTTCCCACACTGAAACCCAGCTTCCTGCCACTTCTACTTCCTTTGTCAGCGTCTGTCCCTCCCTCCCCTTCTCCAACGCAGAGGCTGTGGCAGGTCACACTAGGACTCCTGACCTGTGAATGTTTCAGGGTAGCTCAGATTTTTAAGAATGGATTCTTTGTCACCATGCCCAGCCAGTGCCCTCTGAGTCATACAATATGACAAAATGGGGTTTTCTTTTCAGCTGACCAGTTCGCTGGGGGAATTACTGTCTTACCAAACCCCACACCTGAATTTGAGGCTCCTGAGAGGCAGGCTGCCCCGGTTGTGCCTGGCTTACCTTTGGAAGTACCTTCTGAGTCCCATCCCACATCAGGGCACAGAGTGACCAGAAATGTCCCGCTAGCTTTTGTGTGCTGTGCATTGTGTGCTGTGCATCTCTTGTGTGCTGTGCATTGTGTGCTGTGCATTGTGTGCTGTGCATTGTGTGCTGTGCATCTCTTGTGTGCTGTACATTGTGTGCTGTGCATCTCTTGTGTGCTGTGCATTGTGTGCTGTGCATCTATTGTGTGCTGTGCATCTTTTGTGTGCTGTGCATCTTTGCTTCTGCCCTTTCCTAGCGCTTTGCTATTTTCTTTGAAGGCTTCTGATGGAGGAGGGTCATCTGTCTATGTGTTACTTTCATTGGTTAATAA
>LOJH01039508.1:0-14824 GCA_001685095.1 Ellobius talpinus | reverse complement strand
ACACACACATACACACACATACACACACACATACACATATATATATATATATAAGCTTCTTTTATGTTAATTTTCCATTCTCCCACTTAATGGTGCTTAATTTTAGCTGCTGATTCCTGTATTCCCTCCCATTCTCTCCTATTCTCTCTACATTTGATCTTCCTGCTCCAGGCTCCCAATGATCAGTCCATAACTATCTATTATATTTTCCTGTCTTCAGGTGTTCTCTCTGCCTCCTTTGCTAAATCTATGCCTAACCTCTCTGGTTCTATGGATTGTAGATTGGTTAGAACTGAGTTAGCCACTAATATACACCTCTAAGTGAATGTATGTCCTATTTGTTTTTCTAGATCTCGGTTACTTTACTGAGGATATTTTTTTTTCTAGCTGTATTCATTTTCCTGCAAATTTCAAGTTTTTAAGCAGCTGAGTACTACTTCATTGTGTAAATGTACCACATATTCTTGATCCATTCTTTTATTTTGGGGCATATAGGTTGTTTCCACTTCTGGGCATGATGAACAGAACAGCAAGGAGCATGGCTGAGCCAATGTCTCTTTGGTAAGATGAATCATCCTTTGAATATATGCCTGAGACTGAGAGTGGTGTAGCTGGATATTTGAGTAAATTGGTTTCCATCTTCCCGAGGAACCTCCACACTGATTTCCACAGTGACTGAACACATTTATCCTCCTACCAGCAAAGAATGCATGTTCCTTTTACACCACATCCTCAATAGCAAGACATGGCAATTGTTTTATTGATCTTAACCATTGTGACAGACATAAGACAAAATCTAAAGTAGTTTTGATTTGTATTTCCCTCTTTACTAAAGATATTGTACATTTCTTTAAGTGTTTCTCAGTCATTTGAGATTCCTCTATGGATAATTTTATTTTGTTTAGAACTGTACCCATTTTTAAATTGTTAATATAAAATTTTAATTTGTTTTCTTAATATATAATTTTTGTTATATTTTATATACTTTAGATATTAATCCTCTATCAGATATGCACTTGGTAAAAATCTTGTAGGCTGTCGCTTTGTCTGATTGATGGTGTTCTTTCCCTTACAGGACTTTATCAGTTTCATGAGGTCACATTTATTCATTATTATTTTATTGCCTACATTGTTTTCTGTTCAAAAAGTCAACTCCTATGTCAATGCTTGAAGTCTATTCCTTACTTTCTCTTCTAACATGTTTAGTGTATACACTTGAATTTGAGTTTTATGCCAGGTAATGAGTATGGCTCTATTTTCATTCTTCTACATTCAGACAGTCAGTTTGATCAGCACACTTTCTTGAAGGTGCTGTCCATTTTCCAGTGAGCGTTTCAGAATTTGTAAAATCTGAAATCTAAAACCACATGTTTATGTCTGGGTTTATGTCTGGATCTCTAAGTCAATCCCATTGATTAACATGAGTGTTTTGGGGCCAATTTTATAATATTTTCATTACTATAGTTCTGTAGTGCTTGAAATAGGGGATAGTGTTGATACCTCTATTGGCATTTGTTTTTAATTATTTAGAATTATTTTTATTACTCAGGATTCTTTTAGGCACTCTAGACTTTTTGATTTTCCATACAATGCTGAAAATTGTTGTTTCATGATCTGTACAAAAGTATGTTATTATTTTGATGGGAATAGCATTGATTCTGTTGATTGCTTTTGGTAAGATGGCCATTTTACTATAGTCATCCTACTGATTCATTAAGATAATATATTTTTTTCATCTTGTGATATTTTATAAAATTTCTGTCTTTAGTATTTTTTTATCATACAACACTTTCTCTTGATTTGTTAGAGCTATCCAAGACAGTTCATATTATTTTAGGTTATTGGGAAAGCTATTATTTCCTTCACAAATCATTTACCATTTATATATAGAAGAGGTACCGATTTTTATGAGTTAGCTTTATATCCTATTACTTTGCTGAAGGTGTTTATCAGCTAAAGGAGGAGTTTCCTGGTACAATTTTTAGGGCCATTTATATATACTAGCATATCATCTGCAAAATAAGCATACTTTGCTTCTTGCTTTCCAGTTTTATTACTGTGGTCTTCATTTGTCTTATTGCTCTAGCGAAGAATCAAGTACAATATTGAAAGTTATGTATAGAGTAGGCAACTTTGTCTTGTTCCAGATTTTTGTGGAATTGCTTTCTGTTTCTCTTCATTTAAGTTGATTTTAGCTATGGGCTTGTTGTAAACAGTCTTAATTATGTGAAGAATATCCTTTGTACCTCCACTCTCTACAGGACTATGATCATGGAAGAGTCTCAAATTTTGTCAAAGCCCTTCCATTTTTGCTGTCTAATGAGATATGTATTTTTTGTCTTTCAGATTATTTACATGACATATTTATTTATTTATAAAATATTTATTGTTTTATATATACTGAACCATCTCTGCATCTCTTGGATGAAACTTAATTGAATAATTTGGGTGGTCTTTTTGATGTGTTCTTGGATTCAGTTTATAAGCATATTACTGAGAATTTTCAGATTAGTGTTTATAAGGTAAATTGGTCTGTGATTTTTTTCTTTGTTGCTTATTTATGTTATTTGGGTATCAGGGTAACTCTGACCTCATAAAATGAATTGTAAGTCTTTGTTTTGTTTCTATTTAATGGAATGTAATAATTTGAGGAGTATTGGCATTAACTTTTTTATTTTTATTTTTTTCTTAATCTGGTCGAATTCTGTGCGAAAACCATTAGGGCAGGGCTCTCTTTCTCTCTCTTTGGTTGCTAGGCTTCTGATGGCTTCTTCTATTTCCTTAGGGAATTAGCAGGTAATAGGTTTTCTTAAATTTTTTGTTTATCTGATCTTTGTTAACCAATGGTAAGTGATATATATAATGAAAATGAAAATTATCTATTTCTTTTAGATTTTACAATTCAGTGGAAAACAAGTTTTTTAAATGTCATTTTTCTCTATTTTCCTCAGTTTCAGTTGTCTTTTTTCTCTTTTGTTCTCTATAATTGTTAATTTGGGTTTTCTCCCTGCATTTTTAGTTAATTTGATATACACTTGTTAATTGTATTGATTTTTTCAAAGATTTTGTGTACTGCTTTTGTTTGCTTGTTACTTGTTTCTATTTTATTAATTGCAGCCCTGAGCTTTATTATTTCTATTTTTATTATTTCCTTTTATATGTGATTTCTTTTTTTGTTGTTGTTCTAGAGATGTCAGATGTTAAGTACTTAGTATGAGATCTCGCCATTTGTTTTTAAATGTAGGTGCTTAGTTCTATGAACTTGTCTCTTAGAACTGTCTTCTTTGTGACCATAAGTTTGGATATTTTGTGTATCCAGTTCTAAAAATTCTTCAATTTCAGGTTTGAAACATTTTTCTTTCTGTAGTTAGGTATTAAGCTTCAATGATATTGCATGCTTTCTGTTTTTTGTTTTTTCCCTGTTTTTGTTGATATTCAATTTTAATCTGTGGTGGTCAGATGGGATACAGGAAGTTATTACAAATTTTTTGCACCTATTGAGACTTGCTTTATGTCTAAGTAAGTAGTAATTTTTGGAGAAAGTTCCATGTAGTAAAATTTCACTGAGTGCTGAGATGAAGATATATTCTATTATGTTTTGGTGAAAAAAAGGCTAAGTTCCTAAATATTTAATTTCCATATTTTCCCCCAGATTGGCTTTTTTATTTATTTTTTTGTTTTCTCTATTTCCACATTTTTCTCTTGAACTGTTTAATTCATTTCCTTACATCATTTGTTTTTTTTTCATAGACTTCCTTAAGGCCTTAATTCGTACTTTAGTAAGGGCTTCTATCATGTTTGTAAAGACTGTTTCTTCTCTTTCTCTGTTATTTTGCTATTTTGGAATAGTGCTGCTGTGGTAGAGCTGTTGGCTCTAGTGGAGAGAAATTGTCCCAGCTGTTATTGATTGTCTTTTTGTGCTGGTATCTGTTCTTTTCTTTGTTGGATGGATATTTTCCCCCTTGGTTTCTGTTGACCTCTGTGGTTCTTAGGAGACTATGGCAGCCATGTATTGCCTGGTATGAAATTCATCTGGAATTCTGAAAGCTGTGGGTGGCATCTGGGGATTTCAGGAAAATTTATTTCTAGACACTGGGCGTTGACGCTTAGGAATGGGATGGTCTCTTGAGGGGGTCCAAAGGAGGGAGGGGAGCAGGGTGTTATACCAAGATCTGCTTAGTCCCCTGGAATGAGGCCCGAGAGTGAGGAGAGGCCTTAGCAGAAGTTGGGCTAGAGATCTGGGATGAGACTGGGGGATTGAACTAGGAGGAATGGAGAGAGAGGTAAAGATCTGCAGTTAGCCCACATGCTCTTCTGGCTTCAGGGGCCCGTGTGTTCCCCTGTGCCTGTTGGAGTTGGGGCCTTGGTTAATATAATGAGTCCAATCAAGGAATTTTGATGGGAAAGATCTATGTGGTCTGCCTAGGCCGCTAAAGTTGAAGGCAAGATGGAGAAGGGAGGTTGCAGCAGGTCGTCTATTTTAGAGGGGATGATAAGACTAGGGCATTGGTTTTGGAGGAGGTGAAGAACAGGTTAAGATCTTCAGTTAACCTACCTGTTTGTAGTAGTTCCTGGGTTGAGCCTGCTGTGTTGAAAGCTGTGATAAGGCAATGAGTGGGGGAAAGGAGAGGGTAAATGGGATCCACTGCGTATGGGTGTAGAGAAGGTACAGATGTTTCAGTAGGTGGCTTACTGCAGAGCTGCGGAGGAGACTAGGATTTGGAGGAGAGGGAGAGATGCAGATCTACAGTTAACCTACCTGCTTTCCTGGCTAGCGCGGCCTTCTAAAACCGAGTTTGAATGTCTTCTCTTAGGCAATTGCTGAAATATCTTGTTATCCTATTTTAAATTATGTCCTTTCTAACTATTTTTGTAAATCTCAAATACCACACTGAAAGCAAAATTAATATACCAGTCTTTATTTTCATGATTATATGAAATCAGCAATTTTGTCCATAACACAGCCCACAGCAGCACCGTCCATCAGAACTGAGCAATTCTCAGCTGGGTTACTAGAAACAGTACTTCTTTCTTACTTACTGGTTTATATTCCTCTAAGATACACTCCAAGGAGCAGGAAATTGCATTGCTATTGACATGATACTCTAGTTTATTTTGCATGACGTCTATTAATATTTAGCAATTAAACATCTTACTTATACCCTAAGGACAGTTTGTACATGAGCTAAATATATTGTTTACTATAAGCAGCATTGCCTTGAAGTATACAGCAACAGTGCTTCTATGTAAAGCCACGTGCTGAATTCACCCCTGCTGATGACGTCTGTTCCAGAGCTTCATGAAAGGAGTTTTGGCCGAATGAGCATAACTTACACAATCGCCTCACTGAGTATACTTGCTTTGAGATCTTGTTTAAATGTTATGTATTTGTTTCCATGTATGTAAGTGTACCTCATGTAGACAGATTCTACATCGGCTAGAAGAGGGGTTTCTATCCCTTGAAACTTGTGGTACAACTGGTTATGGAACACCATGTGTTTTCTGGGACACAAATCTTGGTCTCCTGTAAGAGCATCAAGTACCCTTGATGGCTGAGCCAGTCTTCAGTTCCCAGTATTTATGCTTAGTATTTATTTATTTATCGTGTGTGTGTATGTGTGTGTGTGTGTGTGTGTGTGTGCCTGTGCATGCGTGAACAACCCCGCCAATGTGTACTTGTGGAGGTCAGAGGAGAATACGTGAGAGTGGGCTCTTTCTTTCCCCTGTGTGGTGCCCTAGGGAACCAACTTGGGTTATCAGCTTTGATATTAAATTTCTCTATCCATTGAGTAGTCTCTCCAATCTAGTATTTAAAATTGGATTTCTTTCTTTGTGTTGTGGAAAACACATAAAATGTCAATACTTGAGAGACAGAGGCAGGAGAGAGGAAGGACACAACCTTCCTTGTCAACATTGTAAATTTGAGGTCAGGGCAAGCTACAGGAGACCCCTTCAAACAAAAAAGAAACAAAAAGAAATGACCTGGGGTTTATTATTACTTATTTTCTGCTTTCTATAGATACTCACCATGCGTACAAATATGCTATGAGAACCTGAAGTATCTCAAAGGGAATTATTAAATATTATCCTGTAACCTCTCCTGAGATGAAAATTAATTGAAAGTTAAGATAGTAAAATGATAAGATAAAAAGGAAATTAATAAAAGTGAGTAGAATAGAGAATATAGGAATCTATTAAGTGAATAATTTGCTTGCTAACACTTCTACAATGTAGATAACAAAATGATATAAAGCAAAACCATTAAATCTCCCTTCCCCTGGACTTAAATGAAGGTTAAATGAATCAAATTGGCATGGAGAAGAAAACAAAAAGCTTGCACATTTATTTGAGCCTCATAGGTTCCTAACAGTTCAACCCCCAAATTTAAATTTACTAAATTAGATATCATCTTAATATTAGTAAATTTTTCTTATTTTTTCTGTTATTAGCTAACTATTATTAACTTATATATTTATGCTTTTATTCTTTAAAAACACATGAAAACATAGCATCATGTTAACTTTGTCATTAAAAGCTAACAAGTCACTATTTCTCCATCCCCCACACACTCATTATAAGGGGCAACATTGTTCCCTGTCCAGTAATAACACTCTCTAGACATTTATGTGTGGATTCATTTTATATGCTATAGACACTTTCACAATCTAGTATTAATAGTCACATGCACGAGTACACCATTGTGTTTTGTATTTTTTATATGCATTGGATCAAATATAAGGGTTGCTTCTTAATTGGCATTGTGAAGTTAACCACTGATTGAGAGATTTAGTGATTTATTGAGGGAGAAGGGCACAATATCTTTTATGAAGCTTTTCATAGTGTAGGGCCCTTGTTCACAGAAAGAACAATTTATGTAGGTCTGGCAGTTAGCCTTTCTACTCTGTCTACAGTAGAGTGGTTTTGAAATTGGAAATATAGTGATAGATTTCTGGTCTGTATGATGGGATCAGGAGTAAGGCCCACTGTCGCTGGCATTTAGTGTTCCAGTCTTCAGCTACAGCAATGATAGCCATTCTGTAAAATTATTTCCTCTTCCTCTGCATTTACTCTCGTCTTAATCTCTTTCTACAGTGCTCCGTATAATTGCCTTCTTTCCCCACTTACATCTCCATTATTTTCTTTTATAGTCACAGTTATCATGCTTTCCCAGGGTAGTCCTTTGGGGTTCTAACAATAAAACTATAAAAGAAGAAAATAGAAAGTTTGAAATTTCAGTTGCTTGCTTTTCCATTGTGTGGGCTTTTTCATTTTGTTCTCACAAGTTTGCAGTCACTGTATAGTACTGATAAGAAATACCCAGTTCTTCTCTCTATCACAAATGAAGAGTGTACTATTGTTTGAGCTTTAGAAACCAGTAAAGAAATAAACACATTTTGAAATAACTAATAATTTGTGGGGTAATTATTTGCATACATAATAAAAATTAGGAAAAGAGAGCTTATGCAATGAAATAAAATTTACAACTCTTTGATTACCTGCATTCATCTCTTTCTCTAGTGGGGAGCCACTTTTTAAAACTTGTATACTTTCAGAAACAACATTGAACATAAGGAAGTGTATATAAACATGCATTCGTACACATATGCTTTACATAATTTTATATATTCATTTGTGTATTATACATGCTTATAGACATATATACCAACAAATGAATTAAAAATGTGTTCTTAGCCAGATGGCAGTGGCGCATACATTTAATACCAGCACATGAAAGTAGAAGCAGGTGGATCTCTGTGAGTTAGAGGCCAGCCTGGTCTACAGAGTGAGTTCTAGGACAGGCAAGGCTGGTACACAGAGAAACCCTGTCTTTAAAACCAACGAAACAAAACAAAGCAAAATGTGATCTTAACCAAGCATAGTGACACAAGTCTTTAATCTCAGCTAGCTCTTGGAAGGCAGAGGCAGGAGGATCTTTGTGACTTCAAGGCGATATTGATCTGTTCAGTGAAAACAGTGAAATGTAAGCAAAGATTTAGGACAACAGGATATGGGGGATCACTGGTGTCATGGCTACTTGTTTAAAACAGCCGAAACCGTGTTCTTTATAGGAAATCATAATGATACGTTCTCAACTATGAAATTAGCTTTTTATAGACAGTTGATCCCCAGGCTTTAATATCATTTTCTATTAAAGAGAATGAGGAATATGATAGGAGTTTTAGATTTTGGAATTTTGTACTTCTTCCAAGGTCCTACTACATATCAGTAGTGTGATTATGTTCTATTGAGATCATATTTTTGTCCTATCCTTAATTACCCCATACTTGCCCTAAATGTCTCCATTTTACAAGAAGTTCTCTTACTACAATCTTAGCATGGAGGATGATCTGTACCTGAGTGGACCAGTGATGGCACCATCTAATCTGGTTCACCCACGCAGTGCAGATTATTAAATGATGTCTCCTAGAAACAGAAAGGATACTGTCCTGTACATTCATCAGGATAAGTCAGGACCCTACAGAACATGGTCATACTGAGGTCATATCAGAACAATATTCCAAGAATGTATTGGCCATGGGAGAATGAGTGCAATTCACAAAAAAAACCATGAAGTGTTGAATACTTAGCACTGTTGTAGTGAGGTCTCCCCTATTTACCTGACCACTTGGTTTGTACATTAGAAGACCTACAAGGAGAAATCCCCAGACTGGCCCTGGGCTTCCAGTTCAGATTACTCCACATGATTGACATGATCATCTTGAATTGCCATTCATCTCTGCACATTTGTCAGGCTGGAGTTCTTACATAGCCATTCACTACACTAAGACCTGGTTCTACCCTTTACTTCAGTTTTTGCCATTCCTGTTTATATTGTTCTACTCTTACCCTGAACTTAAAATCTTTGCCACCACCAGCAGTAACTTCCACCCCTCCAGAAAGCGTGCTTGCTATCTTTTGCATTTCTGTTGACTTCTTTACTTTTCAGGATTATATGAAACAAAGCTGTGGCCTTTTTGACCCTTTACAGTTAGATCACAGAACTTCTATTTGCTGTTCTTCCTCAGAAATCAGGTCAAGCCCCCTGAAATCTGCCCCTTAGGACAAAGAACTGACAGGAGCCTATTGTAAAAACTTAGGCCTCAACAGGTAAAGCAAGCCCAGTGTCTCTCCCAACCTCCTCCCTTCCATGTCCTAGGACCAAGGCGATTTTGAACTCTGTCCCAACTTAGTGCCTGCCTCTGTGATTTCTGGTAGTTAGGCACGGCCATGCGATACGAAATTTGTCAGCAACCCAGGAAAACAGTATGATCAGACACACACATTGTTCTCTGAATGTATTCTTTATCATTTCAAGGCTTATGTTTAGCAGTATGGCCATGATTATGTCTCTCTCCTGATATTACGGGGACTTAAGGGTCGGCCTCTATCTTCAAGACCCTTGTCAGGAGACACATGATGACCGTCTCCCATAATGAGAAGTTCTTCTGGAACATGAAGGCTTACTCTCTCCACTCAGGACCCATCTCCTTAACACTCTACCAGATCCTTCCCATTGACCTGTCACCTGCAGCAATGCATATAACTAGCTGTATTTGCCAAGTGATGTGCAACATAGGATCAGGGAGTTAATACCAGTAACTGTGATTGCTATGAAAGAATCTGTCTCTGCCTTGGTCAACGATATCAAGGAAAGCGTGACAATGTGACACGTTTGCATCAGTGAAAAGTGAACTCATTTCATTATGACAAGAAAGGTTTTGAGCAAGGCATCTGTAGAGTGAAACTCCCACTCTTCATAGAAAATGGGCACAGGGTCCTACTTCCCCTGGAGCCTGGTGCTAGAAATAACTGTTTCAGATCCTTGAGAAAGACACTTCTGGGCTGGAAAGCTAGTAAGAGGCTTTTCAATAGATTTACATCACAAAGGGCAGAGAAAGAACTTATATTTTCAAGGTTTTCAGAGTAAATTCTCTGAAGCAAAGGGAGGTCAGAAGCCTAGAGTCAGGGAGGAGACTGCCTCAAAGTTAGTCAAGCTGAGGGAAAAAAGATTAAGGTCATTTTGATCAATTTAAATAAAAAAGTCTCAAAGTAAAAACAGACTTTACAACAGGCACCACCTATAACCCCATCACGGGATGTAAATCCTTGGATATTTAAATACCAGCTACCTCAGAATGAATTGCACATTGAATTTCAGTCATTGGAAGAATATATATATATATATATATTATACAATTAAGATTATGGAAATACTGTACCAGATATAAAAGTGCTTAGGCGCCATCATTTGTATTTATAAGCTGTCTAATTGTACTTTTCAAAATATTAAAACATGATGCTTATCTTTTCTTCTTTAAATGCTTTTCAGTATCTTTAGACCTCCTGATATTAAATGAACCGTCCATAATTTAACTACATTGTCATTTAGATCTCTGGTGCTGGAATGATAATTTTTCACTGATGATTGCTAACTTAATGAATGAGAGATAATCACAGAAACATATATTTGATAGTAAATTTGGCATTCACTAACAAATGTCTAAGGGATGCCATATCAAAAATAATGTGTTAGTAATGACACCTCCCTAGGGCATTGCATAACAATATACTGAAAAGTTCACAGTATTCATTGCAGCAATCACCATAATGATTGTGCCTTTAAATGTGTCTCCACTTGTAAATCTTCGGGCAATTAGCTTTAATAATGCCAGCATATTTTAACCTATTAAACATCTCCATAATTTTTTCTAAATGCATAAAATTCATGTACCTTACAGTGAATAAAATCAACACATTAAACTACAAAGACTCACAGCAAGAATAATCCAAAAGGGACAGAAATTGTCAACATACGAAAACGTTTAATTATATTTTACACTTATTTATCATAATGTACCTTATCTTGTTGTCATTCTATGAGGTCAATAAAAGTTTTGCTGAAAGGTGTCTCAAATATTAATAGCTGACACAGGAAAACATAGTAGCCTCATTTTGTTGAGATATCACTTGGCCACATTGTTTGGCAGTTTGAGTCTATTTTTCAACATTTCAGTCCTTGTCCAAAAATAGTACACATTTTAGGCTGTGATTTTTGCTTAAAAATGGTGTGAGGGGAACTCTGGTCAATAACTGAAGTCAAGGTCAGAAAGATCATGCTCTGGGCACCTAGTTAACCCATGACTTGGTCTTTCTTTGCGTTATTATTAGTCCCCTTTAGCTGTGTAAGAGTAAGAGAGATGTTGTCACTTGAACTCAGATTGAGTAAAGTAATGATTCACATATACTCAGAGGCTCCATTAGGGATCACCCAGCCTACCGCCTATTCTGGATTGTAAAGATGTTCCAGTGGCCCTGGTAGCATTGGCCAGCCATCTCCTGTGAGTAACAACACTCTGTTGTCTTCTGCAGTCAGTCCAGAAGCAAAGGAAATTGCCTGAAAAGATCTTCTTTTAGCTGGAGGAAGGAAAAGTGTCCCCTTAAGGGTCACTTCAAAGGGGCTGTTCAATTTAGCAAAGGCTCTAAATTTGAGGGACAAGCATGGTTAAACACGTGATGAAGTGTAAATTAAAAACAAAACAAATTACCATAAAAGGTGTGGAACACTGGAAGGTAAAGCCCTAAGCATTTCCGGAGAAATCTGCTTGACCATTCTGAGGGATCATCTGACAATGACTTCCTGCTGGTAGGCAGTCCCCAATGTATTGATTTTGAAGAGCTGGGATTTTTAAATTCGGAATTTATCTTTAAGGAGCAGATTAGAATAATGAATGGATAAGGAAGAGACAGGCTCAGTGGATGGCAGAAAATCTGGGCTTTTTCTAGCCTTTGAAAAAGCAGGCTCCAGATCAAATTAGGAAGGCATCTAAACTCTTTCTGAAAATTGATGCTTCTTAGGTGGGAGTGAATGCCTTTGGTGAAATGCCAGAATGAGAAGGTGTCTGTTTTGATGCCAATATAAATTTATTGTTACCACAAAATTTCAACAAAAGGATATATTTGCTATTTATGGCAAATCAGAGAATTAGTCCATTAGAAATGAAGCTGCCAGTTATGAACACATTAACACTGCTTGGAAACATTGTTTTCTTTGCAAAAGGTATATTATATTTCCATTTTGTGCTGGAGAATTTCAAAATATCTATAATACATTTTTATCAGATTTCCTACTCAGGCATCTCCCCTCTAATTGATTTCCTATCCATCCCTATAATTCTCTCCCACTTCCATGTGCTCTTTTCTTCTTACTCCTCTGAGTTCCCTTAGTGCTGCCTTTTGCCTGTGTGTGCTTATGTATACAACCATCAATAGTTTTGGTACCCTGTCAGAAGGTACAGAAAACTGACTTCTTTTGCATCAGCCATCAATTGCCAATAGCTCCTCAGCTAGGAGTGGGACTTCATGTGCTCTTCATGGTGGGGGTTTTGTTTGGCTTGATTTTGGACAGGTTTTGTGCATTCATTCACAGCTGCTGAGAGGTCATGTGTTTGACCTATGGTGACTACCTTTTCACAGCTGACTGTGAATTAAATTTTTGTTCTCTATTTTAAGTTACTAAGCTGTTTCCTTAACCTTCCTTCTTTCTTTAAAACAAATGCTTTCTAGTTAATGTGCAGACTCATTTTTTTTTCTTTCTCCATTAGTGTGTCTAGGAGATGTCAGTCTCATAGTTTATCTGTGGAAGGCCTAGTGTGTAGCTGTGGCTTCTTATGTGTGCCACTATAATGCCTTTAACAACTCAGTTTTCCTACACCATATGAACTTGCATTCTGGAGAAGCAAATAGACTTTTTAGAAAGTCTCATAAAGAGAAATAAGAGAAAGATTCAGGTAAAAAGTTCAAATAAGTTACAATGACACTGCAGATGAAATATAGTGGGGTTGGAAGAGGTGTGCGCGAGAGCGCACAATAGGCGAGTCAATTGCATGTTCTATTTACATAGTGTAAGTTATATTTGAGCTATTTTGAAGAGTCTACTTAGCTTTATTGCTTTTTCATGATTGATTTCAGAACACATAATAAGACCATGCACTGTGCTCCTCTAATTAACAGTGTGTTGCAAAGTGAAATAAAACTTTGCTCATTTTTTTCCATTAGGAAAAAGGTCAATAATGTAAAATGGCATTTGGCTGGCAGTTGCTGATGTAGCTTATCACAACTACACATAAATCCATGGATTAAGAATAGCAAAAAAAGATGAAAATGCAATGTGCCATCAAAAGTATATTTATATGTAACCGACTATAACATTTTGGAGGAATTTCGAGCAGTTTTAGATTTGACGAATAGGGCTTTTGTAGTCTTAAAGTTCTGCTTGTGAAAACTAGGAGCAAAAATCAATGGACAGGAACAGAACACTCAGAAGGGTAAAATGTCCATGTTCCTCACGTTCTTTTGATGAGTCCCAGTTCCTTCTCTGTTTTCATTGCTTTGGATTATCTGCTGGATGTATTCAGTCATGTAAGATTTAACCTTGCATGCCTGCTGCTCTGTTTACCAACTTTTTCTAATTTATTCATGGTTTCTCATGTGTTTGCTTTATTTTTCTGCTACTGCAGTGTGCAGATGTATGGTTTGATTTCACAAACACATGTATATAACATAATTGGATAATGTTTACCTCTATGGCCCTATCTTATGTTCCTTTTACTCTGCCTAAGCCCTTTTTCAAAAATTCCTTTCTTAGTTTTATGTATTTTAAATAACCCACTGAGTTTAATTGTATATTTCAATGACAGTTCATTATATATATATATATATATATACAGTGTGATATATAGTACGTGGCATATGGCATATAATATAATATGTAGTCTTATTTCACAGTGTCTTTAAAATATTGCTATAATTTTTTAATTTGTAATTTTAAAGTTTATGAGTCATTCTTTTGGCTATCAACCTTAGAAATCTTTATTCACGATCAAGAATTAAGCAAATTTAATGGCTACAATAAACTCTGAGATACTTTAATTAAATGTGATGTGCAATGTGTGAAAAGACAGAGGCTGATTCATTGTGAAAGGGATATTTGGCTACTGGAATAGTCAACATATTTAAATATAGGGGAAAGAGATTGAAATCTAATATAATCTACGATCTGTATAAGCATAAGATGTCTACAAATTCATCTGCTTTAATTTTAGTCTGGAAAATGTTTCCCTCAATATGTGCTTTTGTGTTAGCCCTTTCTTTCATGAACCAGTGTAAAACAGTGTTCTGTTGTCTTTTCGTTTCTGTGAATTTTCCTTCACAGTTGGGACAGGCTGGGTTGTCCTTCAGTGTTGTGTGAGTTTGTTCACCTGTGCTGTAATGTGAATTAGTAATTCGTTCATTCATGTTAGTGAAGAATACTGATGAAGGAAACATGGCTATATTAAAGTTTATCCACTAAGCAGTTGGAAATATTTTTCCTTGATTTTTGCAATTTTGAAACAAATTTACTGTAAGCCTTAATGGACAAATATTTTTGTTGAGATACATTTTCATTTCTGTTGGGCAAAACCCAGTGACTGTGTGTGCGCGCAGTTGCTCACTGATTTTACTTTTACATATTCCTTAGATATATTTATCTTATCTGCTTGGATATTTTGCCTTATATATGTGCAGTATGTGCATGCCTGGTGTATGCAGAGGCCAAAAGAGGGATTCTAGTCTCCTGGAACTGAAGTCACAGTTGTGAGCCACCGTGTGGATGCTGGGAAGCAAATCTGGGTCCTGTGTGCAAGCTCTCACAACTACTGAGCCACCTCTCCAGTCCCTGCAGTGAATTTATCTGAAAATACTAAAATTCTGTGCCATTTGAATTTCTTTTTTTATTTATTTTTTTAATTTCAGACACTTTTTTATTGTTATTAAAAAATTTTCC
>LOJH01039507.1:2324-14824 GCA_001685095.1 Ellobius talpinus | reverse complement strand
ATATATATATATATATATATATATATATATATATATATATATATATATAAACCCTAATGAGAAATGGTATCTCTCCCCACTGCACTGCATCTTGAATGGTGGCTTTGAGCTCCCAGCTAGCTGGACTATATGCATGCAGAATAAACCTTGATTTTGCATTCTGGACTTGACTGGATTTTGGTGGTGGTCTCTCTGGGGGTCTCAACTTGGGCACAACAATAGGGGCTTGCAGAGAGAACTGACAACCAGTGAGCCTGAACAGAACTTACCTATGAACCCTGCATATATGTTAACAGTTTTGTACCTGTTCCTCTTATGGTGCTCCTAACGGGGAATAGGGGTTTTCTCTGACTTTTTTACAGGTTTATAGGACTCATCCTCATCATACTGGATCACCTTGCCCAGTGCTAATACATGGGGAGGTAGTCTTAAAAACATATTAAAATATGAATAATGAATTGTAGAGATGGCTCAGCTAAAAAACAAATGCTTGTTGCAAATTATGAACTGAGGTCAATTTAAGCATTTTCTAAAGGATTAACAAACAAAAACCAAAAATAAAAAACCCAAAAACTTTAGCATAGCAATCCAGTTCTGCAATCCAGCTCTAGGGAAGCTGAGTCAAGCAATATCCTAGAGCTTTCTAGATGTCCAGATTGCCCAATCCATGACTTCAAAGTTCAGTAGTAGACCATGTCTCAAAAAAGAAAAGATAGTGAGAAAGACACTTGATGTCAATATCTAGCCTCAACATGCATGTGCACACATGTATACTCACTTGCATATGTACAAACATCATATATACACATATGCCACATACACTCATACATACATACACCACACACATACCACACCACATGAATACACACATATATACACTCATACATACATATACCACACACATACCACACCACATGCATACACACATATATACACTCATACATACATACACCACACACATACCACACCACATGCATACGCATACATACACCACACATACAGCAAACCACATGCTTACACACATATACACCACACACACAACACACAATACATGCACACACATATACATCATACACACATACACCACAAACACACTACACATCATTTGCACGCACACATATACCACACACACAGAACACACATGTAAAATCTAAATAATGATCTTTTGAGAAAAAATTAAGGGATCCAGACTTTTACTATAAAGCTTCCATTTTATGGATTATTAGTAAATCTATAACACAATAGTTCAATAGAAAAGAATAACTTCAAAGTTATGACTTTTATTTCTGCAAGGAATGGACCTTATTTAAGGACTGTCTACAGACTCTCCTGCTATTCTCATAACAATTTATAAGATAAAAAAATCTTTCCTTACATAGAGAAGCATGTGGTATTTTGTCATAGCTGGCACTACAAAGCAAATATGATAATATTAAAAGCATTACTGAATACAGTTAAAGTACAAATCAGATTTCTACTTCAAAAGTTAATGAGAAACTATACAGATGAATTACATAAGTATATTCAAGAAAAAACTAATCAGTTTAATAGGCTAGGTGGTCATTGGATTTGAATTAGGGAAATAAGTAAAATGTCAAAAGAGAGCTTTCACACCCATATTAAGAAATTCTCAGTTTAATTTCAGCCTAGATATCCTGCTAGTAACTTGACTTTGTGAGCAATCCTCCTCTGCAAGGGATTGAATTTCAGAAGTCAATTTTGGCTTCTTTTTCTTAACTGATGCATTGTTTGCTGCTTTCCAGTGACTTAAAAGGGAAAAAGAAAAGATTATACTCATTTATCTTCCTAATGATATCCGCCTTCCAGACAAGACCCTGCATCTCTAAGTTGATTTTTTCAAATAGCAAACAATTCAATATGGAAGTGACCTTTCTAAATGGATATTCCTATGTCTAGATAAATTGAGAGATATTAATTTCTGATATCTCACCCTATATTAACAATTTCTTTTCTAGCAGTCTCTGCTTGCCTTGTGAAAGATTTCTCATGCATCTCAAGTCTTTTGTTTTTATACAAAATTTTCTTATATCAATTGAAGAAAAGATTTTTTTGAAGGAAAGGAAAGCCTTTGAAAATAAGAAATGTGATAGTAATGATGTATGGGAAAGACGTTTTTCATCATATTGAGCATTACTATAGATGATAAACATACTTCAAGCCTTAAATAATAGAGAAAATATAAAGTTTGGATCATATACGAAGCCCAAGAATAAATGTAATATTGTGTGTGGATGGTATAACAGTGTAAAACTAAGTTACTAAAGTACTCTAGGGGTTTCATCACTACAGTACCCTGTAGTCATACACAAGATAAAATATACACTGAAAATCAAAAGGAAAGTCAGTCTTCTATTGACTAGGTTATTGTGTATGTGTATGTGTGTGTGCATAAAGGCGAAAATAGCATCATAAGTAGACATCAATTCACTGATCCTTCAGCATTCTAAAAGGAATTAACTTACATTATTACTTTTCTAATTCTTAAGTCATATTCATAGAATCATCCAGCAAACATCCCTAAAAGTATAATTAGAAAACTTTTGATCAGTAAATAGAAGACTATTGAAATGTTGTCCAAGATGTACAGTGGTTCAGTTATCAACACAGGAAAGTTCTGCATGTTACTGTGCTTCCTAATAAATCCTGAAACCATAAATGTAGTAAAAAGGATAAGAAATGTCAATATAATAAAACTGGAAGTATACAAATGAAAGCTCTGTAGGTGAGTGGAGGATAGAACAAAAACTATATTGATTGTTGTAGGAAAATAATTGCTAAGGAATAAAAGATTCAGTGAAAAAGGTAAGCAGTTAAATATTACTCAGGAAATGTACAAAGGAAGCCTGGGGAGAACAAGGGAGAGGACACAGGCTTAAAGTCAGGGGCTGAGATCTGATATGAAAAGTGATTTTGCCCTGATATGAAGGGAATAGTGTAGGTTTGAAAAAGCTTACAAGTTCCATGCTGGATATGGCAATAAATGCAAAATACAGTAAATTTAATTTTCAGAGATAATGAAAGAATTATAACAGGATATAGTAATATATTAGAAATATTTATTGTTTATACAACTATGGAAGTATAAATGATCATAATTATCATAGAATATCTTGTGACTACTGTTTAATGAATTCTGTCACAAAAACAAAATAATTTAATACTATTCTGCCTGAGAACAGCAGAAGAATGTGCATTAAAGTATTTTGTTGTGATGATATATGTTTTACTTTCCAAACAATATTTAACTTTGACAAATATAGCCCATTTCAATGCTGAAACCAATTTATTTAGAGTAATAGGAATGTACCATCTTTATTGGAATCCCAAGGAAAAATTCCAATACTGTTCTAGTTTCTGGCTCTAATCTGTCAGTTGTTGATGACTTTGTCTCAGGCCTAGAACTCTAATTTGGCCCTTGATGCACATGTCTTTTCTCTCTGTTTCATTCTTTATCAGCCATTTCTAAATGAACATCAAAGCCACTGTATGAGGAGCACAATTTAGTCCAGTCTCACGCCATTTTGCACTTCTATAGATACCATTTTCCAATAAGGCTACTCTCTGGAGTATGTGAAGTTAGGCCTATAAAACTGTGACAATTTCTTCTTTGTAAGCATGTTTTCTTAGTTATAATGCTACTATAGCAATGGAAATATGGTTGACATGAGTGGGGAGGTCTCAATTTAAAGAATTAAATGTACATATGAGGTTAAAAATAAAATAAAAAACATAAAAGAAATACTTTGGAGAATCAAATTGATATATGTCTTTAACTGATAAACATGTTATATGTAACAGGGAGCATGGGCTGCTTGTCGTCCCAGCCGCCCCACTAACTTACACCCGAAATAATCACACAGAAACAGTATCCATTTATACACTCCCTGGGCCATTAGCTCTGGCCTCTTATTGGCTAACTCTCGCATCTTGATTCAACCCATTTCTATTAATCCGTATTCATGGCTTACCAAAAAAGATTCAGCATGTCTGACCTGGTGGCTCTCTCACTCTGACCCTGCTTTCTTCCTCCCAGAATTCAGTTCTGTCTCCCTGCCTACCTAAGTTCTGCTCTATCACCAGGCCCATAGCAATTTCTTTATTAACCAATGAAAGCAACACAAATACAGAAGGACCTCCTACACCAGTTATGCTGGAAATTTTATGATTTATTCCTGTCTTGATTTTCATTATAAAAAAGTATATTTCAGACAGCTTTACTAACAGAATTCTTTGTACTATACATTGCCTTTCTTGATTCACAGAGGCCAATATTTTGGTTCTGGACACTCTATTCCTGGCAAGCCTGAGATTAATTGTTGGTTGTATCTCACTGAAAGAATCCTTTGTGCAATCAGTCATTTTGCACATCTCAATGCAGCTTTGATTCTTCCATTCAAATTCACTCATCACCTTCAGTCCAGGTCATACTCCTATCCATCCATATCCATTTCCCCCTCACCTCTCCTCTTCTGGGATCCACTCCCCTTCCAGTTTCCATCAGGAAAGAAGAAGCCTCCAAGAGAGAACACACACACGCACACATACAACAAAGCAAAATACAACAACACAAGGCAAAAGTCTTCACACCGAAGTTGGACAAGGCAACCAAGCATGATGAGAAAACAGTAGACAAAATAATCATAGGCATAGTTATAGACACACTTGTTCCCATTGTTAGGGGTCCCACAATATCATCAATTTACAAGTGACAATATATATGCAGATTATCTGGTACAGACTTATGTAAGCTCTTAGCTTGCAGCATCAGTATCTCTGGATTAGTGAACCATGTCCTCTTGGTGTCCTCTATTACCTCTGCATAAAATCTGGCTAAGGGTCTCTGCATCCACTCCTAACTGCTGTCAGAAGAATCCTCTCTGATGACTACTGGACAAAACACCAATCTATGAGTCCAGAATATTATTAGGAGTCATTCCATATTTCATTGATTTTTTCAGCTGCTGGAAGTGAAGAAGGAGAAATGTCTTCAGGAAACATAGAGAAAATCACAGGTAAGAGGAAAAGGAGATTTAGAATTTGGGCCAGTATCCAGAACTGTGGCAAAAAAAAAGGAAAAAGAAAAGTTATGCTTTTGGAGTTATAATTAAAAATGGCCATGGTTATTTATTACTTTCTTAATTGAAATAGTATAAGAAACTGTATGAAGGAGAGGCTTTGTGGAAGTCTTACTAAATGGATACTTATTCCTCTCATTGCCTTCGTATGCAATCATATAAATCAGCATTTCTAAGGAGTAGTCTTTCTGCCATTGATAGGCCCAGTATTTAATGGTTAAAAAAGGAGACAATAGTATGCAATGTTCTACTCCTTATAACATCAGAATGGCATGTCTCCACTCAAGAACAAAGGAAAATTTAAATTCCATACACTTGACCACAAAAAGGTAGTTTTCGACTAATGGACTTCCTAAAGCCATTACACTTTCAGTTTTTCACATAGTATGTTACATTTTAAGGTAGGGAAAAATATATTTTCCTTTATAATGCTGCTAGGGAAATGAGAAGTAAGGTTCAGGCAGAAATAAGTGAATGATCCTTCCGTGATGGCATCCCAGAACTGCTAACCGTTTTTAACTACCTAACATTTCTTCCCTCTGAAACCTCATAAGCCTAAATTCAGCATTTATTTCAATATTCCGGTCTTTTGTACTTTTTTATGAATTGCTGATTATCTCTTTTTATAGTAGTCTAGGAATTCTGTAGCCTGTCCATTTCTACAAACTAGTTCTAAAGACCTAAGAACCATGCAGTCACCAGGTTAGCCTAGTCTAGAATAGCACCTGCAATCTAGACAGTAGGCAGCAGCAATATCCTTGGTTCTAACTGTAATAGTGACTTTTCTCACTACAGTGTCAAATTATCTGAACAGAACTTTATTAGCTCAAATTTAAATGCACAATCCAATCTATCATGATGAAAAATGCATGTCAATAGAAGCAAAAGGAGGTTCCTCAAAAATTTAAAATAGAATTAACATATAATCCAGCTATCTCATTACTTGGTATTATGAAAGGAAGTAAAACTAGTATAGTAGATATATGCAAACTGTCATGTCTATTATAGTACTTTATTAGTTACTTTTTATGTTATTATGCCCTAATTACCACAGAATGACTTAAAGGGAGGAATTATTTGTCTGAGTTCATGGCTTCAGAGGTAGGCGTCACTGCATCATACCAGGAAGACATAATAGACATAGAGCATTTACATTATATAAGACAGTAAGTGAATTAATACGGAAATAAAACAAGAAATGAAGCGAATATAACATGCCCAAGTGCATACCTTCAAACTACATACTTCTTTCATTCAGGTTCCATCTTCTATTTTTTCCTTACTTCTCAATAACATTGTATTTTCAATGCAGATATAGATCCACTTAGTAAAACAGTTTATATGTCTGTAATATTAAGCAAATAAGTGTGGAAAAGAAAAAGTAAATCACTTACACATTCAAGGGAATCTGGAAATTTTCTCACAGAGTTGATATTTGGGCTGAGCCTTTAAGGATGTTGAAGTGTTTTGCTACATGAGACTCAGTAGGAAGGAGTATATATCTGGTATGGTAAACCATCTATGGATGGTGAAATCATGGTATCTAGAGAAGAACCCACTGTAGATACTTTAATTAAGCTACTATTATAATGCTTAATGGCAATTTAGATACTTATAAGTGCCATTAAATTCAACTTTCGATACACATCAAAGCTTCTTTCTTCTGTAAACTAAGACCTTTAAAAAAGTGGACAGTTGGTCAAAATTTAGAGTACGACTGACCATTGAGTGTGACGCCTCAGTTGATACATCTGCAACACAGTCTCTATACCTGAGGCTCAGAGTACGCTGGAGAGGAATGGAAGAATGATTATTCAATTCCAAGTGGCTATCCTTAGACCCACAAACATACAAGCCACACAGAGTGGGCTCAGTAAATTATGGTTATACACAAATATGTGTATATATTATCAACAATTAAAGAACAAGTCATCGTGAGATTTTGATGCACCTGATATCTTAAATTATTTATGTACTACTTATTTATTAATTTTATTCTCTTTGTTTTTAGTACATCCAAACCACAATTTCTTTTTTTAAGTAGTTCATTTGTTATTATATTGTTTTTTAAAAAATACCAATCCAAATTCCCATTCCCTCTACACATCCTCCCACTCCACCCCCTCTAATCCCAAGAGAGGGTAAGGCACTTTGCTTTATGGAAAGTCCAAGGCCCTCCCTACTACATCTATGCTGAGCAAGGTATACATAAAAAGAGAATAGGATCTCAAAAAGCCAGTACATGCAGTAGAGATAAATCCCAGTGCCACTGCCAGTGGCCCCTCAGTCTGCCCCAGCCACGCAGCTGTCAACCACATTCAGAGGGACTACTTTGGTCATATGCTTGTTTCTTCTCTGTCCAGCTGGAGTGGGTGAACTCCCATTAGCGCAGGTAAACTGTTTCAGTGGATGAACTCTTCACGGTCTTGACCTCTTTGCTCATATTCTTATTCCTTCTAGTCTTCAACTGGACCTTGGGAGCTCAGTCCTGTGCTCCGATATGCAAAACGCAATTTCGCCTGCTCCCAAGATTCACGCCTCTCTGTGCCCCTTCAGAAAAGATAAGGCCTCTCAGTGATATCATCCTAGCTTGATATAAAAAGATACAATAAGACTAGGCAGAAATCCTCATATCAAGGCTGGCTGAGGCAACCTAGTAGAAGGAAAAGTGTCCCACAGGTCGGCAAAATCGTCAAAGGCATCCCCCACTCCCAATACTAGGAGTCCCACAAAAGCAACAAGATAACAATAACATATATGCAGAGGACCTAGCATAGACACATGCAGGTTTTCTGTTTGTCTCTTCAGTCTCTGTGAACCCTGCTTTGTTGACATGCATGGGTTGTATTTTCCTGCCTTTGACCCATCTGACTCATAAAATTCTTTCTTGCTCTCGTCTGTCGGGTTTCCTGTGATCTAATGGAGAGGACAAAATGAAGATCCGTAATTTGGGCTCTCTCTCTCTCTCTGCCCAATATTTGGTCATGAGTCTCTGTATTTGCTCCCATCAACTGCCATCAGAAGGCCCCCTGATGACGATTGTATTAAGCAGCTATCTACAAGTACCAAAAAATATCATTAGGAATCATTTTATTGATTATTTTTCTGTACTAGGTCTTGCACTACTCACCCTCCAATTCATTGTCATCCATGTAGTGTTCAGCATGGGTTCCCTTCTGTGGCATGGACCTCAAATAAGACACCATTGTTTGTCCTCTCCCACAAGTTTTGCACCTCATTATCTTCGGCACATTTGAAAGTGGGATATACCATAGGCTGAAGGTTTTCTGACTGGCTTGATGTCCCATCCCACCACTGGAAACCTTGCCGGACCGTAGAGAATGACTGGTTCAGGCTTTGAATCTTCCATTATTAGGAGGTCACGGGGGTCACCATTGCTGATTTCTGGGCGTCTGTATAGCACTAAGTTGCCACAACATCTCCCCACAAGTAATAGCCATAAACTGGAAACAACCCAGATGTCCCTCAACTAAAGAATGAATTTTTTTTTAAAAAAGTGTGTATTTACACAGTGGAGTATTACTCAGGTGTTTAATGGAAATCATGAAATTTGTAGGCAAATGGATGGAACAAGAAAAAAAATCATCCTGAGTGAGGTTGCCCAGTCGCAGAAAGACAAACATGCTATGCACTCATTTATATGTGGATCTTATCTAATAAGTAAATGGCAATCACGATACAGTTCAGAGACTCAGAGAGGCTAAATAAAAAGGAGGGCTCTAAGGAGGATGGATGGATAACATCTCCTTCATTACTCTCCCCCTCCATATACCTTCCAACCCAGTCCATCATGCTCCCATCCTCACCAGCCCCCAGTTTACCAAGAAGATCTCTTCTATTTAACCATCCCAGGGAAACATATGCATCTCTGTCCTCATTTGGCACTTAATCCTACTTTAACTTGCTATACCATGCTTTGCTGACACTCATGGGATGTCTGTCCCTTTCTGAACAGAGGACTAATGGATGGAGAGTTGGGAAGGCAGGGAGAGTGGGAGGAAGGAAAGAGGAGAAAGCAGTCTGGATATAAAATAAACAAATTTAACAATAATATTAAGAGTACATATGGATCTTGTTGGGAAGGAGAAATAAAATGAATTTTGTGGGTGGACTGGGGCAGGTGGGAATGGGAAAAATGGAGGGATACAGTATGAGGAGAGTCATCATGAATTTAAGAGAGAGTTTATGAACATGAGAGGAGTTGGAAGATAGGCAGGAATAAAAATGATTTAAATACAGAACTCAGGTATGAAGTTCTCAAAAATACAAATAAATAAATTTAGAAAAATTACTACAACCATCTAAAAGGACATCAAGAATCACAAATCCACCAGAAATTTCCCTAGTAGCTTGTATTTACAACCATGTCATTTTACAGATTTTTGTATATTCTCTGTTTCAATTGCTCCTTTTTCTTCATTACAAATAACAGATTGTTGGAAGGTTAAAGGATATTGTGCTAATTTTTAGGGCTTAATTATTTTCTTCTTGCCAACTAGTTTGCATAACCTTGGCAACAATTGTGGCTTGAAATCATGCTCCCAAAATGTTCTGATTCTGGATCACTTTCATACATTTTATTCACACAGATTTTCACTTAATTCCTTCAATAAATTAAGAAAATATTAGTTGCACAGAAAGGGAGTGCTAAAGAAATTGATGGTGAATGGTGTTAAAATTAGTAGAAATGGACATAATAGTGGTCCATTTCCACTAATAAACACGATTTTACCACTTACAACACCTTTCCAATTCCTATAATGGTAAACAGATGCTATCCATTAGTAAAATGGTTACATCTAATTTGTGGATGAGCTATGCTCCATACATCATGGAGGTACACTTTTATTGTCATTTATTCCATTTAAAGCTTATGGTTGGTTAAATAACAGTCTACATCATTGGGCCTGTTGCTGTGAAGAATTTACCAGCTACTAACATTTAAATAAGAGGACTTTGAATATAGTAAATCATTCTCCATACCATAAATGGGTCTCATTCTGTAAGATAAATATTTATCCCATTTATCTACATTGCTTAGATTTGACTCAGACAAAAGTAGGATAGACAGATATACAGATGATTGATATGTCAATACATAAATAGATATGTAAATAGGAAAATGGATAGATGATAGGTAGATAATAGAGATAGATGATAGCTATGTAGAAAAACATGAAGTCATACAAACAGACAGACAGATACACACACACACAAACCACATCTTGTATTATTGCCACTCCATTTGTGCTTGTAGGCACCAAATTTATTTAAGTGGGGGGGTTGTGTGTGTGTGTGTTCCAGAACAAGCAACTGAGAATCCAACTGAGAATCCAATGAGAAAATTCAAAAGGCTTAGAAGCATTAGTTCATGGAATGCAGGTTGAATACCATTCCAGTAACTGATGATATCTGTCAATATGGAATTATTGAAGTGTTTGCTACCACAGAAATAAAGACTGAGACCATTATTTTGAAGAGTTTTAAAAAATAGCACTAATTGACAATGTAGTTTTCAGTGCAGAGACAGTCTATGGTCATAATTCTATCTTTTTCAACATACCCTAATCTTTTCTCTTAAAATCTTTTCCTTATAGAATGAGGACCAGTTAAGTTGTAGAGAATAATTTACTATATTCAAATTTCTCTTATTTAAATGTTCATATCTGATAAATGCTTTGCAGAAACCTGCACAATAATGCGTGCTGGTATTTAGCCAAGAATTTGAATACCACATGTCAGCCTAGGTGGAAAATAAATTTAACCTCAAAGTACGAACAACTCATGGTGGAAATCTTGCTAATTTGTTGATTATAGATTCTATTTCTCAAATGTTATCAGACAGTCTTAGTTAGGATTTCTATTGCTTTGAAGAGAGAGCATGACCATGGCAACTCCTATGAAAGGAAAACATTTGATTGAGGTGGCATCTTATAGTTTCATAGGTTTAATGCATTGACATCATGGCAGAGAGCTTTGTGGCTGAGAGTACAGCTGTTTGCAAGCAGACATTGTGAGGGCTACATATTAATCAGAAGCAACAGGAAATGGACTGCATCACTGTGTAGTACCTTGCGCACAGGAAACCTCAAAGCCTGCCTGCATAGTGACATACTTCCTCCAACAAGACCATAGCTACTCTAAGAAAACCACATTTGGTAATGCCACTCAATTTAAGCTTGTGGGTGTCAAATACATTCAAGTTACCACATAGACTGTCTCTACCATCCTGAATTTTAGTTTTTTTTTCTGTGTTTCCAATAGTTCATTTTCCATTTGGTACCATAGTTCTTTAATTTTCTATGTCAAAATTATGCATTTTGCTAATTAATTTCATGACTCAGGCATGGCAGGGAATTTCTGAGGTACACAAGAAGGTCTGTATGAGGTACATGATGAATCTCTGTCTACAAATGATAATTACAATAACTCCAATGTATAATAAATAAGGTGGAAAATCATTCATTACTTTCTGAATATTCTTTTCACTTTCTACATCAAGGCTAAATAAGTCTTTAAGTATTATCAGACTAGGTTATGTTAGATGAAAAGGCCCTCCAAATCTTTGATTAAATAAATAACTATGAAAGTTTGTTTAAATTTAGTCACAGCACTGTTCCTTAATAATTTCATGCCCAAACTCAGGTACTTTATGAGGCACATCAGTTCTTGAAACAGAAGGAAAAGGCATATGATGAATAAACACTGACTCTCCCAGCTTTGTCACAGGAGAAGCCAAATACCATCTGATTGAGCCTTTGCCACCTTCAATTAGACAAAGTTTTTTTTCCTGGTGATTTACAAGAACATATAGCCTAAGATCTGACATCAATGGATATAAATCTTAAAGAAACCTTTCTTTCACCTGGTGTCTTATATCTTTGTATTGATTGTCTGGTGAATGATTAGCTATGAAGCAATTTTGAACAATGGGCCTGTGTTGGGGTATTGTGTATGTTCTGCAACTAACAATTAAAGGAAAGTACTCTAGAAATGACAGTTACTCAATTATGACCTTTTAAGTTCATATTTCTAAGCTTCCATAACAGTTTTTATTTTATCCTGTGAACTCCACATAGTGTAACACTCAGGCATTTCATTACTGACATGTATGGCAGACTTAGCACAGATCCTTATGTTGCTAGCTGTTTTATTTTTTACGTGTTCCTCAGAAAACCCCAAGGAGAATACTACATTAAGCTGCCTTTTTTTCTCCCTCTTCTGTTTCCTGCTACATCATCACAATCTTTTTCCTGTGTTACCAGATGTTCACTGGATGCAGAACAATTTCACCAAACATTTTACAGACATACCTTGAAGTCACCAGGTTTCTCCTCAATAGTTGACAGATACAGTCTCCAAAACTATAATACCTGCATTCTA
>LOJH01039506.1:0-11982 GCA_001685095.1 Ellobius talpinus | reverse complement strand
GGCCTTGCAGGAAGGCCCTCTGCCTACTGAGACCTCTGACCCCTCTTCACCGTCCCCACAGAAACTATCTCTGGGAGGAGCTCCAGTGCATGGGAGGGAGGCATTTGCAGTGATGTCATTAAGTCACCTGTCCCGTAGGTACAGTCCACCACTGGCCAGACGGGAGGTGTACCTTTTAATCTGTGAGGTCACCACGTCCATGTCCTGCTTGGAATAATATTCCCAAGCCACAGTGACTAAGGAGAGGACAGGGAGTGGTGGGGAAGGAGCCAGCTTCCTGGGGACCCCAGCCTGTACCTCAACATGGGCAGAGCCATCTTTATAAGGATTGTACCAGGGAAACCTTGTCAGTAAGGTCCTGAGTCGTAGTCACTGGGGCCCAGTGTGATTGCTCTGTCTTTGCTCCCCAGGGTCTGGATGACTACGGGGCGCGGTCGGTGAGCAGGTAAGAGGCTTCAGACTTGGTTGGAACTGTGGGTGGGTGACCATGGACTTGGTTAGAGTAACCTCTCTCTTGGGGCCTGGAAACTGGAGTTTCTTACTTTGGGAACCCAAGGCTTGACCCTGAGCCTGCCACCAGAGTCGGACCTACCCGCCTCTCCTGGGTTCCTACCCCATTCTCTTCTAAGTAGAGTGAGAACATCCTCCGTCCTGCTGCTTCTTGGTGTCCGGCCCTGCTCTGTCCATCCCAGCAGGCGAGACAGGGTTGGGGAGGGTTGTCAGCCACCTCTAGACCTTTTCTCCCTAGAACCAGGTAGGACTGCAGTAAGGGCTGGAGCTGCCGGCTAGGGCTGCTGCCTCCGGCTGACGGCAGGCAGGCATCTGGGCAGCTGTCCTGTGCTTTGTTCCACAGTGGCAGTGGCACGCTGGTGTCCACAGTGTGAGGACGCTGACCCCGGGCAGCTGCTCTGAAGAGCTCCTTCCCCATCTCCTCTGGTTCCCTCCTCGGCTCTCGTTGGTTTGTTCCTGGGTTGTTTTCTTTCCCACCCGCTCCCGCCTTTTAGTTGGTGATCCCAGACTCTGAAATCCCCCAGGGTCCATGGTGCTGCTCCCTGCGCCCCCTGTGCTCATGCCCCCAACAGGCGTTCCTAGTCTTGAGCATTAACTGCCAGGCGGGGCCTGCTGGCTGGGTGGCAAAGCAGTGCCCTCACCCACTGCCCTAGCCCCGTGATGTTCACGATGCACATCCCTTTTGTAAGGCTGGCCATGAGCCAGGTCTAGAGTTTGAAGAAAAAGAAAAATCTTAAAAAAAAAAGAAAAAAGAAAAAAGAAAAAAAATGAAAAAAAGAAAAACAGGAAAAAAAGGACTATTTTTTTTCCTAAAAACAAAAACAGATATGCATGGACTCCGGTGTACGCACTGTTACTCTGCATCTGACCGCCAGAGTGCTGGCGTCTTCTAGGACAGGAAGGGGCTCAGGGCCCTGGGGGCCAGGCCCGAGGACCTTGGCCTGCCTCAGGCCCCTTCCAAGGGCTGCACCTAGTAAAGAGGCTTGCACGGGCACTCGGGGAGCCTCCTGAGGAAGCTGGCCACTCCTGTGATGGAGGCTGCACCCCCAGCCAGGCCCTGCCCACCCCCCAAGGCCAGGCACTGGGCCTCTTTCCTTGGCAGATCCGGCTGGGCAGGTATATGTAGAACGGAGTGCGGCATCCCTACCCAGGGTGGCGTTACCTCATGCCAGTGCCCTGGCGGGAGCTGGGGACAAGAACAGGTGCTGCCCGGCCACACGCAGACATTCCAAAGACATCGAGACCAACCCCACCCATCCATCCACACACACACTTCTGGGGAATTGAGGGAGTCACGGCCCTGTTGCCCCTGGGCTGCAGAGGGCCGGTGGAGAGGCAGGCCCTGGCCCAGCTCCTCCTAAGCACGCTCATCCTTTGTGTGTCTTGGTGACTTTAGAAACAGGCACACTGGACTCAGTGGCTACTGGTTTTGTCTCTTCACACACTGAATTCTGGGCAGCGGAGCCCAAGGCCCAGTGGGCTCAGCCCTGCACCTGGCGGGAGCCCTTGGGAAGCTGCAGGCGCGCCTCTGATGTGGTTAGCAAAACCCTTCCACAAGCCTGCCGAGGACTAGGGCGTGGCTGGTTGAGTCTGCCTCAGCAGCTCAGACACAGACAGACAGACCCTGTTTTATATTTAAGGAAAACACAGCCAGAACCTGGACCTGTGTAAAGAACTTTCTGTGTTGTTCTAATTTTGCTAAAAGTTTCCAATCCAGGGGATTCCATGTGCAATGGATGAATGTAGACACAAACCACAAACTTGTATGAAGATGTAAAGTGCTAAAAAATATTTTTTTTTCCTTTTTCCTTTCCTTTTTTTTAAAAATCCGAACTGTGCCCTGTACTGCAGTCAACTGTTGGAATAAAGGTTTTATTTATTGCACTGAGTTGGTCTGGTGCCTCCTTCCAGCTCCCTGGCATGTGTGGGGGCTGCGTGGACCAGGCCACACCTCAGTGCACCCCAGCTAGCCGGCTCCATGGCACCGAGGTGGCTTCCACCTTGGCTGGTGCAAACTCCGCCTGTGCTGGCTGACTCCTGAGCCCCCCTCCCCGCTCTCTGCCCAGCAGGTGAAGTTGTGTACCCAAGGACTTCAGGTCCCTTCCTGGCAGCCTGCACCTCCTCCACCCAGTGTCTGTCCTGTCTGGCCTTCTGCTTCCCAGGGTCCTTAGACACCCGTGCACTGCTCCAGTTTGACAATAAGCCTTGTGTTTCCTTACAGTGTTGATGTCGAAGTGGCCAGATTTTGAGCTGCCCCTGACTAGAGTTAGTAAGTTGACCTGGTTTTGGGCCCATCTGTCTGCACCTGCAGCGGCTATGGCTGGATCCTCTGGCCTGAATCAGGACAGCCTCCGCAGGGGGTATCTGCTGCCTAGCAGGGCCCGGGGGTCTGCCTCGCTGCCTCGCTCTGGATGCTGGGCCTTCCTTCCGCTGGTTCCCTCTTTGGGCTTGCGGTTCTCCTACCTTCCTTCTGCCTGGAGGCTTGTGGTTCTAACCCTGCCCCGTGACTGCCTTTGCTGCCAGACGGGGCAGGCCCACGTCTGTCCTCTCCTTCCCTGCTAGGTGCTTCATCACAATCAAAGGGTGGCCTGGGGGACAGCCTCCCCCAATCACTGTTCCTGGAGCGTTGTGGGGGGTGGGTATGAGCCTAGCTGTTGAGTGCCACAGCTGAACCAAGCCCGGTCCTAGGGTCACGTGGACCTCTGCCTTCTGATCTTTCTTACCTCTTCCGGTTCCCTCCATCTCCTCACATGGCCACAAGACACTGGCCAGGCTGCCTGTGTCCCTTGGTGCTGGAGAAGTAGGCCAACGTGGGCCACTTGGGGCAGGGAGGAGGGCACCGCTCCACATTGCCCACCACGGCGGAGGAGGCTTTTACTTCCTCACCACACCACAGATGGGGCGGCATGAGAAGCCAGGATGGCATGAGAAGCCGGGACCTGTGTCCCTTAACAGGAGTGGTCATTACCTTCCTGAGAGTCACAGTGGCATGTCCCAGCCTGTGGGCAGCCAGGCCACTTGGGCAGATGGGAATCTGTGTAGTGTGCATTCTGTAGTTGAGTTCCGCTGACATTTGCAGAGAGCATGAGATGCCCTTGGCTGACTCTGGGCCGGCCACTCCCTCCTGCCTCTAATTGCACACCTCACCTGCAGCGGTATGGGAAAAGGCTCAGGGAGGCTGGTGCAGCTCTTTCTGGGACCGGGTCCCATGTGCACTAGGCCTGGGACTTGGGTGTGATAGACATAGAACAGAATGGATCTGTAGTCTCAGCACAGTGCTGTCACATGGCCCCTGGACATTCCCCAGCTACAGACTGCCTAGCCTTCCAGCTCACCTAGCTGGGGTGAAGGGGTATTCCGAAGCTACCTGTGGTTGAGGGGTGTCCGTCCACACACAGCCTCACCCTGAATTTAGGATTGCAGGAGGGTTGCTACCACCCTTGGCTTGGTTCTGGGGGTACCCAGTCCTGTGTAAGCCCACAGGTATGCGCAGGACTGTTCTTGGCGGCAGCCAGCCTCTCATCCCATGGTTGTTGAGGGAAATCGTGAAAACCGGAGAAGGGGAAGGCAGGCTGTGCTGATGCAGGGAGTTGAGCCTCTAGGTTTCTGATCACAGCGTGTTGTTCATGTTTGGCTGTCTGCAGAGCTGGGGAGAGAGTTGGCACAGGCGGTTACCCAGCTGTTGTCCCACCATTCTGCCTCAGCCAGTTCCATCCTGCATAAACGCCATTTGTCGTTCCTGGATCCCGGGCCTGGATGCCTGGTCCTCCTTTTCTATTGGTGCAGGCTCTGTTGTCAGGTCCTCCCACTGTTGGCGATAGCGGCTGCTGGGCATACCATGTGCTGGCCATGTCCCCTGCAGCTTAATTTCACTTGAGCGTCCCTGGATTCTGCTCACTAGGACATGTACAGAGCAAGACTTTGCCTTGGCTTTTGGCATCTCTGGATGGTTCTCTGTGCTCTGAACTGCCCCTGTGGCTTTGGGGGAGGAGAGAAGAAAGTGTTTGAGAACAGAGAGCCTTTTGGGTGGGGCACTCTGGGTCTGGACTTCCTCTCTGGTCCTAGCTGGTGATGACTCTTCCCGTGAGTTAAGATGTGACACGCCAATGGGCAGTCGTCGGGCGTGTTCTGGAAATATCTCAGCCATTCTGCTCAGGCCTGTCCCTTGATAACCCTGCCCTGGGACCTGCTCATTGCTCTGCTCTGTCCCATCCCCTCAACAGAAAGACCTGTCCTCATTCAAGTCTCCCCAGAGCTGTTGCCTTTGCCCAGCTTGAGAACCCTTCTGTAGAATGTGGAGTGAGCCAGGGACAGCCTGGCCATGCCAGAGCCTGCAGCTAGCACCCTCACCGCGATGGCAGGGTCCAGTCTCACAGGGAGGGGATGCAGAGTAGAGGAGCCTGGCGTGGGGCGGACCTCAAGCTGCAGGCAGAGCAGGTGGTGGCCCCTAACCTCTGGGTCTCGGCAGAGGAGAGCAGCAACAGAGCCCACAGCCAGCAGGGACCTGCGCGCCTCCCCGGGCTCCACCTTTCAAAACTTCACAGCTCGAGTGTTTCAGATCTGTAGAAAATGTAATCTTCAGGAAAATGTAGGGTGAGACTCTACCTATGAGGTCTTCCTGGGGACCCTGAATGGAGAGCCTGCTCGCCCACCCTGGGCTTCTGTGAACCCACACAGAGGTGACATTCCAGGTAATGGTTGTAGAGCCAAGCACGCTTCCCTGGAAGTGCAGTCCTGTGCCTCGCAAGTCCCTGTGTTCACGCGCCATCTGTGCTGTCACTGTGGAGCTGCCTGGCCCCTCCCACCTACCGCCTTGCACTGTTCCCACTGGAGCGGGTCCTCCCAGGCCTGACAGGGACTGCAGGACAGGCTTCTGGGAGGGCTGGGCTGCCGCAGCCCATTCTTGCTCCCCTGTTCCATTCCCACTTCTTGTCTTGAGTCTTGTCCCCGTGTATCAGCTGTGGCCTGAGGGGCACTTGGGTGGCTCAGCCACCACTGAGGGAGGTGGCTGGTCCCTCGGCAGAGGAAACTGGCGCCTGGCCAAGGCCGTGGCGGTGGTGTCCATCTGCAGCCTGTGTAGTCGGGGCGCGTGCGCCTCGTGTCTGTCGTGTCTGCGTGTCTACAGTGTGCCTCCTGCGGCGCCCTGCATGCCCGGGCTGGTTTGTGTGACCTGCTGAGCTGTGTCCTCTGTGCACGGGAGAACCACTCCTTGGGCTCGGCCTCGGGGTGGGGGCTTACCAAACTATAGCAGGCCTTCCTTAAGGACATTGTTGGGGCCGTCCAGCCCGAGATGGGAAGGGAACAGCCGGTCCTCACCATCATGCCCACTCTGCCACCCAGCGTGGAGCATGTAAGGTGTCAATGGGTGGTCACGCTAGGGGCTAACAGGTCTTGAGACGGCACCCAGCTCCGCCTGGCTCCAAGTATAAGCCATTGGGGTCTAGTACTGGGGTGTCTCAGGAGTAGCTTGGTGGCACAGCTTAGCCGATGCACCTGTCCAAACTGAACCTGCTCTTCTCTCCCCAGGAATCCCTTCGCCAACGTCCATCTGAAACCGACAGTGACCAACGACAGATCAGCCCCTCTGCTCAGCTGACGGGCTCCTACATGTCACCACTGCGTCCACCACCCACGCCACCAAGGGCAACCGTTGTGTGCTCTGTGTGCGCCTGTCCGGAGAAGACAGCCCTGCCCCACTCCCTGACACTGTTTCACATCAACCCGGCCTGGATCCCAGGTATCCCTGGGGAGGAGGCTGCCTCAAGAGGTCCAGTCTGCCGGCCACGGATGTGCCCCAACAGAGGGCCAGCACTTAGGGGGCAGGCATCTCTGACCCCAACTGTGGAACCTTGAGTGCCTCTGAACACAGAAGAGGACAATCTGTCAGCCCGTAGCTAGAAGGGGGCCCATTCCCATGCTGAATTTTTTTTTTATTTTTAATTTTTTAGCCCACATGTGTGTCTGGTCAATAAACATGTACCCACCTTTTGCGGTGTGTTGTGTTAGCCTGGGAGCATGTCCAGGAACCGGGCGGGGCACACCTGCACCCTTATAAGGGTGATTTATCATGAGCACAGCTGTGCTGTTGCGCTAGAGGCGAGCCCGGCCCATCCCAGCTCCCCGCTGCCTCTCTGCTTCAGTTAAAACGCAGGCCCTTATAAGACTGCATCAGATCTTTGTCTGCAGCAGTGCAGTGAACTGAGTGGATGGCAGGAGCTCTAGGGTGCAGAGAAGACCCAGGCGGGACCATCATGGGCACACGGGCTAGTCCGCTAACAGGGCAGAGTGAGGAGCGAGGAGTCCAGTCCCCTGCCCCCCTCCACCACTGCTGCCTGAGGACAGGCTACGGTGGGCAGAGGGCTACTCTGCAAGGTTCTGGTTCATCTGACCTAAGAGAGCCTTCTGGAGGGACAGGAGAGGGCTGAAGGGGCAGAAGAACAGAGATGACCGCTGGGTTCCTGTCTGCCATCCCCCTTGGGGGTGTTAGCTACAGACCTGGAAAGAAAACACCGAGCACAAAGGCTGTTTGGTTTGTTTTTTTTTTTTTAGCTTGGTTTCTCTTAAAAAACAAGGAACAAGAAAATCATTGCACCAGCATCCTAAGCCTCAAACTAAAACCAAAAAAAACCCAAACACATTGCCCCGCCCCCGAAGCGCCGATATACTTTACAGGTCTTTGGCAACAATAACTTAGAATCACCCCATCTCCCTTCACTCCAGAAAATTACAAAAACTATTCCCTGTGCGGCCCACGCCAGCCCTGTTTTCTCCCAGCCCTGCCTGCAGGCAGGAGCCCCACAGTGGCTGTAGGTACACCTTATTCTCCTCTGGCCAGCGTATGGGGCAGGGTTCCGCTCTGTGAGGGACAGTGCCCACACCGCCCTGTAGAGGGCGTCTCTGGGGTGGTCCGGCTGCAGCCTGGAAGCCTCTGCTGTGCAGCAGGATCTAGGCCAGAACATCCAGATGGCCCCTGTGGGGTGGCCTTCTGCAGACGCAGTGAAGGGGAGCCAGCCACAGACTCTGAGATAAGGGCTTGAAGCCCAGGGGTCCCACCTTGCTCTGAGCAAATCTAGACCCAAGTCAGAAAGGTGGGGGACCCAAAAGGGACCTGCAGGCTTAAAGCCTTGAAACCTGGCCAAGTGTCCTTTGAACACGAGACAGGATGTAGCCAACAGGGCATGCAGGCCCTTGGGTTGCATGGTCCTGGCCGGAGGCCAGTTTACTACCAACAGCCATATAGGAAGAGTGGCTGCAGGGCGGTGATGGGGGGGGTGTCTGCCCGGGAGTGCAGAGCCACCTAGGGGTCAAGGGCCCTTCTTGAGTGTGTATGGATATGCTTACGGACACCCACAGGCCCTCAGGCTGCAGGTATGTCCAGGGGCTAGCAGCCAACCCCAGTGTCCACTCAAGACACATTCTCCCATCAGGTAGCACAGGAGGACCACAGCCCCACACATCCAGGGCTAGATAGAGGCCTCTCATCCACCTGCTTCTCCAGGGAACTGTGGGGGTGTCGGTGGTCCCCACTCATTTCCAGTCACCATCCTTGCTGCTGCCCGGATAGGATGGCAGGGGCTCCAGTGACGCCAGCCTCCAAAGGGCGAAACTCCCCGGGCCTCAAGCCTCTGTGCATCGGCCCCCAGCACTTGCTGCTGGGCCTGGTAAAGGGGTCACTGTGTGAGTATGTGAGGCCACAACCAGCCGGGTTCCCCCACCCCTGCAACCGCCTGGCTCACCAACAGGCCTGTCCAATGTGGTAGACCTGTGGGTGGGCGGGAGATCCGCATGTCACCCAGATCCAGAGTCGGCAATGCTTAGCAAATGCCCCCCCCCCGCGTCCTTGAACACATGGGAACTGAGGCCCAAACAGAGAGGGCGTGGTCACTGTCATGAAGTCACCTCCCCGTGCCAGGGATGAGGGTGACAGGTCCTTCTCTCAAGGCTGCCTACCACAGCCAGGGCAACTGGGGAAGAGGTGTGCGGGGCGGGAGAAGTAGGCAAAAAGAGCTTGTCAAAACTGTGGGAGGGGAACCTGGCAGAGAGGAGCCTACCTTGGTGCAGGCAGTGGAGGGGCACATGACTGGACAGTGTGGGCTATGGTACCACCGCTTGGGTACAGTCCTGATAGGGACACCTAGCAAGAACCTCAAACCAGAGGTAAGCCAGTAGATTACTGACCACCACGCTGGGATTGTTCTAGCAAGTTGCAAGGCCAGGGTGGAGCTGAGAAGAGCAGAGCAAGGGTAGCCTGGGCAGAGGGTGGGCAGCCCTCTGTGGAGGGTAGACTGGGCAGACGGTGGGCAGGTCCTGGGACCCAGGAGGCCATAGGCCAAGTGCACCTGGACACAGTGTCTGCCCAAAGGCCAGGAACAAAACATCGTTAAGAGGGCAATGTCCAGAAGACCAGGGCCCACCAAATCTCCCCCTGCAAATGCCCCTCATGGATGCCCAACCACAATGTCCCTCTGCTCCACCTCAGCCCCGCCACACTCACCTCCCACTGACTGAGCCTCCGAGTCAGATACGTGAGTGATGGAGAAGCGGGAGGCAGGTGTGGGAGACACAGTGAACCGTGAGAAGGGCGCAGATGGCGTGGTGGGCGTGGCCAGGACGGGGTCTGCAGGGTCCAGTGCAGTCACCAAGGCATCCTTGCCAGGCACCAGCGGGAACTCATCATCCCATTTGAACCTACTGCCTGCAAGTCAGGACCCAGCGTCACCTTCGTTGCGTCACCTCCCAGCCCCCACTTCAAGTGACATCACATTCTGAACCCAGCCCTCGCATGACAGTGATGTCACCATCTGGCCCCCAGCACCTGCTCACCCTGTTCAGGAGTGGAGCTGTCGGGCAAGTGGTCAGCCCGCCGCGGCAGGCCCGGGGCACTGGGTGAGCCAGGGCTACCCTCCGGGAACGTGGGGAATGATTCCTTCATGTTGGGGAAGGGCTCCCCAGTCTCTCGGGTGGGGCTCTCCTGGAGGGGCAGAGCACCGTGTGACTTGGGTTGCCCACCCTCTCCCAGCCCCGTGCATACCTGCAGCAACAGCCCACCTGGTCGAAGAGGTAGACCGTGACATCATCAAAGAAGGACACGGCCTTCTTCTTGCGCTCCAGGTCCTCGCAAAAGGCCTCAGACAGGAGGCTGGGCATCTTCAGCAAGCTGCGCAGATTGCGAGCACTCTGGTTCTCAGCCACGACCACAGGCACCGCGGGTGGCTCCTCCTCACTGTCCTCACTGGGCTCCTGGATGCTGTAGCATCGAAGCTCCTCTTCAGATTCATCACTGTCCTCACTGCCGTCCTCTTCCTCCTCTGGCCGGCCCTCCAAAGCCCCTGGGTGGCCAGGTAGGGCCAGGCAGAGTGGGGATCTGGGCGCGCTAGGGCTTCCCATCATCCCGAGCGGGGCTGGTCCTGACAGCTGTCCCAGGGGGTCCTGGGGCTCCCCATCATTGCCTTCTGCGCTCAGTGGGACTGAGGTCAGCAGGAAGCCTTTAGAATGACTAGAGCTGGGTCCAGGCTGCCCCTCGACTAGGCCTTGAGCCCCAAGAGGCTCTGGCCTGGGGCCATCCGGCAAGGACTCCTCCAGCTGCTGTGGTGGGGGCAGCACCTCCCTGGGGTTAGTATCTGGGGCCTCCCCAGGCACCTTAGGCCTGGGAAAAGCCTGCCCAGACTGATGCCCTGAACTAGGTGGGCTCTTTAGGTCTTGCTCCTTTTGGGAGTCCTGGACCCCACCGCGCTTCTCAGGGCCAAAGGTGGGTTCAGACTCAGCATCCAGGTCCGAGAAGTAGGCAGAGTCTCGGTAGGGGTTCTTCTTGCTGAGGCCACCAAGGGAGACAGAGAGCAAAGTCTCGGGCCCTGGGCTATCACCCTCTGAGGCTAGTTCCCCAAAGGCCTCAGGCTCCCTTGCCTCATGGGCCTCTTTGAGCACAAACTCTGGAGACCCATAGTTCTCTGTATCATAGCCACTGTCTGCGGCACGGGGCTGCCCACCATGGGGACAAGCAGCCAATGGGCTCAAGACCTCACAGCCACCATCGCTGGCTGAGGACGGGATGTCCAGAGAGTCCAGCGAATCAGGGGTCCCCACCTGCTTCTGCAGACAGCGCAAGGCTGGTACTATGCCTGGCTTCTCAGCGTGAAGGCCATCACTGGACAAGTCGGTGAAGACTCCCGACGTAGCCTCGGTAGTGTCCTCGTCCTCACTGCTGGGTGCCTCCTGCTCCAGAGAACTGCCGCAGCTGTCCAGAGTGAGGGCTGGCTTAGGGACAGTCACCCAGCTGCCAGCAGCGGGCGTGGGAGAGGCAGGCAGGATGTCGGGAGCACTCGCCTCCTCTGAAGGAAGTGAGGCCCCTTCGTGAGATGGGGAGGGGACAGAAGGACGAGATAGCTGGGATTCAGCAGAGCCCTCGGCCTCCTGGGCAAGTTTGGGTTCCACCTGGGGACTCTCACCCCCACCTACAGCTACCTCTGTCCAGGGGCGTGTGGCCAGACAAGCAGCAGGTGCCAGGCCTTTGGCGGGACACAGAGGGAGCAGGCTGAAGCAGCGGCTTGGCTCTTGACCGGGAGAGGCTGCTACCACAAGCCCAGGCAGAAATTCTCTGGGATCCTCCTGGGACAGAGGGTGGCCCAGCTCAGGGGAGGCCCGTGGGGTCTGCTCTAGGCTCGAACAGTCATCCCTGTAGCTGTCTGTGAAGCTGCTCACATAGCCGGGATCCCAAGATTCTGGGTCTCGGCTGCCACTGTTATTGTTGGCTGACACATTAGAGCTCCAGTGTCCGCGGTGAGCAGCCCTCCCTGCCTTCTCCTCCTCCAGCTCCTCGTCGCTGGGGGATGGCTGGGCCTCAGGACTCCCAGAGGGAGAGGCACTCAATGGGTCATCAAAGAAGGGTGGGCAGAAGGTAGCCACACCCCAGTCTATGTCTTCAGCCGGCAACATCGGGGTCCCAGGAGAGGGTGAGCGTGAGGGGCAGGGCGGTTCTTGCCTCCTACACGAATGGTGGTCACAGGAGCCCCACAGGCCCCCAGAGGGAGGTGCGTGGCCCAGCAGTGGCTCCATGACGAGAGAAGTGGCGGTGCTGTCCTCTGAGTTGTTACCCTGGTCAGTGCCAGCTTCGGGACTGGGAGCACAGCCGGCACAGTCCGGGTCATGGCCAGCAGCAGGTACTGCCCCCTCTAGGCGGATGAAGTACTCGCTACCCACTGAGGGGCTGTGGGCGCTGAGCACTGGCACCACTCCCGGGGGTGAGCTGTCGGGTGCACACAACTCTTGCAGGCGCGCCGCGGAGTCTGGGCTCGACACGCCCCCTGGAGGTGGGAACGCCTCAGCGCCACAACCCGCCTCCCACTTGTACTCGAAGTTGAGGCCGTGGCTCGTCTCGGTTACTGTCAGCACGTCGTCGCCGTCCACGTGGAAGCCGTCACTGGTGAACTGCTCCAGCAGCGGGAAAGACGAGGCGGCGGCGAGCTCAGCGGCGGC
>LOJH01039505.1:0-13983 GCA_001685095.1 Ellobius talpinus | reverse complement strand
GGACCTTTGGAAGAGCAAACAATGCTCTTAACCACTGAGCCATCTCTCCAGCCCTTGGCTGAGGATTTAATACAGTGGAAAAGAACATTCCAAATGAGTATAATAGCATGGGGAGGAACCCTATGATAAAGTGTAAGAGTTTTATTGCTGACTTAAGATATAATAGCTATCACAATTACACTGACCATTCTTGATTAAATATGGGATCTTGTAGAGCATTGGAATGTCTCTGATTGTGTTTTAATAATTTAAAAATGGAAATTATAATTGTATCATTTATCATCTTTCCTATCTTACCATGTGCCCTTTGTTCTCTTCCAAATTCATTTCCTTTTCTCTTTAATTGTTGCTATAAAAAATGTATGAATACATAAATACAAACCAAACAGCCTATATAATGTTACATCTATGTATACAATCTCAAAGCTGACTGCTGGTTGGATAACCAGTCAGCGTGTTCTATCTTGGGGGAGACCATTTTTCTTGTTCGTAGTATTCCATAGTTGTTTGTATTTCTTTGTTTAGAGTTGATTTCCTGTGAATGTTCCCATTCCATGTTAGCATGGCCTTTAGTGTCATCTTTGTTCAGATCTTGACTAAGCACTTATATTGATGAAATTTTATGGGTTCAGCATCTCACACATTCTAGTAAACACAATCTCACAGCAAAATTTCTGACCTTCTGGCTCTTACATTATTCTGCTCCATCTTCTACAATTATGCCCAAGTTTTAGATGCAGGAACTGTGTTATTAATATATCAGTTGGGACTCAATGCCACTCAGATTTCTTCCTTTAACTCATGTGATATTGAAAGCTATGTAGGTGAGGCCCAGCTCTGGATTGTTTATACTACATATCATAGAGAATTCTGATCCATTCCACAGATGTGTGGCTGTTGGGTAGCAATGATTCTACAGTAACATTTGGAAAGCAAACAGAGCTACAGATCTCCTTAATGGTACAGACAATCGTTGATTTGGGAAAAGTCAAAGCTGATGTTCACACCATTTCTAGAAGAGTCAAAGAGACCTAAGATCTTTTCATCTAGCACAATTAAAGAACACTGGCTTAAGAGCGAGAATATATAATATATAGGCGTGATTCTGCATTTGGAATTCTGTGTGTCTCAGTTTTCATACTTGCCAAATGGAGTGTGGTACACTACATTATATTTTTCAAATATATCATAAATGATTCTATGATTCCAATAAATATGGTGACTCTTGCACTCACAAGAAAGCAATGAAATAGTTATTTGTGCTGTGGATTGGATTGACCCGTTTACTCTCTCCTAGAGGCAATTCCATGTCACAAAATTGTCCTTTGAAACTTTCAGAGAAAGAATACTGAACAGTTATTTGCATTGTATCTGTAACAAAGCATTCAAATAGTGTATCCACTCTTGATAGCTATTAACCTTCTATAAAGTAAACATGAGAGACCTAGCTCTATAAGGAGTATGAATATTAAATGGGTTCATAATAATTAAAGAGCATGTGTGGTGGGAGCAAGTAAGAGTTTTTTTTTATTACTTCTTCTTCCAACTGAGAATGTACTAATGACTTGCCAAACATGGAACTGTTAAAATGAATAGATAATAAAGAAAAGTGAATGACTCTTAGACATTGGCAGAAAAATAAACATAGAACAAGGAAACCCACAAAGCTTGGTTATAATCATCTTTCTGTATGTCATTACTATCAAGAGGAAAGCCACACTGCATGGTCTCTTTCTCCTACCTTAATTGAAAGTTTCTCTGAAGATGTACTTTACTTACCTCAAAGTTTCCCATTACAAATCAAAGCAAATCAAACTCTTCTTTGTAAATGAGGTGTCTTCAGGCAACCTTTTTATTCAACCATCACCATTTTCCCTGCTATACCACATACACATCTCTGAAGTTGTTCTTGTGGCATGTCTAACCAAACCTTATCTCATGTGCTGTATACACTATTTGTATTTGGGTGATAAAATACCTGGTAGAAATATCTACTGGTGTGTTAGTTATGTTGTGCTGTTTTGATAAACACCATGGCCAAAATCAACTTAAGGAGAAAGGATTTATTTCAGCTTAAATTTCCAGATAACAATCCACAACTGTGAGAAGACAGGGCAGGATGTTGAAGAGAAAGCTTAGAGACTAGAACTAAAGCAGAGACCATGAAAGAATGCTGTTTACTGGTTTATTGTCTCCTTCATGCTCAGATCATTCTTATACAGTGGAAGATTGCCTGCCTGAGGATGATGCTGTGCAGTAGCTTTGAGCATCCAATATCAATTATCAAGGAAAACGGTTAATCATATATTTGTCCACATGACAATCAGATCTTGGCAATCTCCCAGTTGATATCCCTCAGATAATTTTAGGCTGTGTTAAGTTGACTGCTGAAGGAGGCTGGTACTGCCCATCCCTTGTTAACTAAATACACAAACTTTATCATTGTCAAACCATAGCATTTCCTTTCTTAATTGTCCTAATATCTGATGTTACTATCACACTATAAAATATGGTACTTTGAAAATCTCATACTCTTTAAAGTTTCTAACACTTTAAAAGTTCAGTGCCTCCTTAAAAACACACAGTCTCTTAACTGTGGGATCCTTTAAGGTCAAAAACAAGTTACACATAAGAGGAAGAATTTCTTTTGGCTCCTTGTTAAGAAAGTTCACTGTATCTTTGTTCCATATGCTTGGGTGAAACATCATGGTAGCTGGAGCCTGATGTGTTAGGGGAATGTTGTGTATTTATGACCAATAAGGAAGCAGAGTAAGACTGACTAGAAAAGACCACAGAAAGGAAAAAAATACCTGCTCCACTGGCCTACTTCCTCCAGCTAGGGTCCTACTAAAGGCTCTAGAATACAACATCATCAACTATGGACCAAACATTCAAAATACTATTCGATGAGAGACATTTTATATCCAGTCTCTAAAAGATGCTTATGTTGGTGACTCCATCTTATAAGCTTTTTCTCAGATTTTTGGATGTTAAGTGTCTGCTTGTCTTCAGTCTTCAGCTCCATGTCCCCCATCTCTAAGGTGTTTACCTAATATGGATATTTTCTCCAATCTGTGTTCCACATCAACACCAGCTGTAGGTAACTCATATTTTTTATACTTCATAGAGATTTTTAGACAAATTCATCCACCTCAAAAATTACTATATTTTTCTCCTTCCTAGAAGACAGTGGGATAACTGAATGTGGGAATTTTTGAATTTGGTCACTGCTCTCTCTGAGACGGTTAGAACAGAACATGACACAATGTATGTTGGACATGCATTTGCTTTATGAATACTTGGATGAATGGGTTTTCATATTAGTGACCTTCTGTCCTATCAGTTCAGCAGTCCATACAATTGTGTCAAAACACCAAGAAAACAGACAGGATGAGGTCCAATTGAGCTTCTTCACCTGACTGAAAAGTAGTGGATACATGGGCATCTTTGAAATATAGATGTTGATGGTGAATCCATCAATTAAACTGGAATCTCCTGATGGGTTCTGATAACCTCATCCCACAAAAGAACTCTAATCTGCCTTTTAAATCGTACCATGTGATGTTTAGGATAAAAAAGTTTAAAAGGTTTTAATTTGTATTGTGTGAAAATCCCCAACAAAAACCAGTGTAGGGAAGATGCAGTTTTTAACTAAATTAGAGGGGAAAGGAGTATGTGAAATCCATCCTCCATATTTATTACATTATTCACTAAACCTTTGAGTCTTGGACCACGTCTGTTGCCTGTGGTCCATGTAGTCTTCATTCTGCCTTCACCTCTCTCTTTTTAAGCTTTTCTTCACAAAGTGTTGCTGCAACAGTCTAAGTGACTAAGTGAAGAATGGTGATATGCAAATGGCAAGAGTATAGTAAAAGATGTAGAAAAGGAAAGATGAAGTGCTGTTACCTCAGTGTCAGATTTCCCCTGAAAATTCCTGGGATGATTAATCTTAATTATCAACTGATGAGATCTAGAGTCACCTGGGAGAGAGGTATCTCAGAATACCTCTATGGAGTTCTCTTTATTGGTTGAGATGGAAAGACACACCTACTCTGGGTGGCATCATTCCCTGTGCTGGGATCTCAGGTCCATGTTTAAAGGAATAAATGAGTTAAGCATAAGGATTCTTTGCATTCTGATTCCTGATTGTGGGCTCAATGTGATGAGCTGCTTTAAGTTCCTGATGCCTTGCCTTCCCAGCTATGATGGACTTCAGTTTTGAATCGTGAGCTGAAATAAAGTCTTTCTTTCATATGCTGCACTTATCAGGTTATTTTATTACAGCCACAGGAAAGTTCTCAGTGACAGGAATCCTGATTTCCATGAATATATATCTACACATTGTTTTATATTGACTTTTGGAGGAGAATTAGTTTCATTTACATATTAATCAATCTAGTTGTGATGGGCAACCATAATTACCTCACATTTAGAATATAAATTTTGCTGATTAGAATTCTAAAATGATGATTTATTTGAACTGCATAACAACTCCAAACGATCCCCTTAGGAGAATATTCTCATTATCACTTAGCAGTTATAGTTGCTCCAAAGAGCTCACCAAAGTCAGATCGAAGGAAAAAATATCAAAAACTGCATAAAGAGGCTGAAAAAGACATATTGACATAATTGTAGTTAATGTGCTATATATCATGACCAAAGAATAATTGTTTATATCTCTTTCTAAAAATGAAGTGAGCTAATTTAATTTATATGCCCATGAGCAAAATTGCAAACCAAAAGCTGCAAACAGATATTGTCAGGCATGGGACCTTGTCTCTTTCATGACATGAGCCTATACCCTTTCATGACTTTTCCCCAATGGGTCTTTGGCCATGTTACTTAAAATTATAGCAATATGATTAATTGACTTTGGCCATGCTCTGAACAAACACACTGCATAGGGGCTTTGATCTGATCACATAGGGAGGCCTCCTTATGGTCTGGCCTTACTGTGTTGGAATCAGAGCAAAGTCTTGCATGATTATATGTGTCATCATTAATTGAGCACAAATGTCAGTATTCATTAAAAACAAGGGAAAATGTGGCAGTGCAGCCATGCTTAACTTTCTCATTAAATATTCTCATTAACTACGTAAAATGAGTGTTATCCTGCAAACTCATTGTGTAGATTCATGGAAAGGAACATACTGTAATTTTTATGCATGGTCATATGCTTTAAAAGATGCACATTTGGATACAGGATTGAAAAGACTACCAGAAAGCCACCTGGCACTATTAAGTAGCCATTGGGATATAATTAGTTTGGGAGTATGCCTTTTACAGGAAACACCTGCAATAAACATAATTTGAATCAAGTTGGTAATTTGTCCGTTTTCCCCTCACTGGTGATTATGGGCTGTTTTTTCCTGGCATTTCATACTCTCATGCACATGATCCTTCCATCCCCCTATTTACCCTCAATGCTTTTGTGACAGGTATCAAAGCTTGTCTCTTCCAAAGATGCCTATATCTGCCATGTACCCTCATCTCTAATAACAACGGCAGAGAGTAGCTGTTTTGAAGCATTGACCTGCAAACTTGCAATTTGGAAAATTTGAGGGATGCACTGTTTTTGATGACAGCAATGAGTGATAGCAACATCTAAGTATAGAGATGCCAAAGCTATTGGGTAAAATCTGTCTTTGTCCTGAACAACTTAGGGAGGGATTGTGGTGAGCTGTGTGCAAACTTTTTTTTTTTTATGATGAATGCTTCTGTTTGGATTATAGAAGTGAAAGCAAACATTGCATATAGTCCTCAAACCAGCTTGAAGCCACAGTGAAAGGAAGGAAATCTGGGGTCAGTGAAGTTGGTGAAGTGAAGTTTAAAGATCTGCTGCTTTGGAAAGAAAATGATTTGTTTATGAAAGAACAGAAATCTACATAATCACCAAATGTCTAGGTATGGAAAATGGGAGAAGAAAAGCTATCCGGTAACCTACTCTGCTTGGTGAATAGAGACAACTTATGTGAGGGGATACATTACTCCCTGGATGCTCAGGGTGAGAGTTAAGGGTGAATAAAATGAACCACACATCATGCAAGAATGGAAAACTTTCCTATATGTTGGGTTTCTTAGCTTGCAGAATTGTGTTTGACAATGTCTGTCTAATTTTGTCTTCAAAAAGGATAGAATTTAGATATAAGGAAAAAACAGCAATGAAGTACTGATGTCTGATATGTCAAAATTAACGTAGACTGAATATCAAATACTCTTGCTAGAGAAGTAATGATATGGAATGACAAAGACAGAAGAGAGGGGGATGAAGGATAGGGTGGGAGAAGAAATGAAGCAAAGGAAGAGAAGAAGAAAAGCAAGGAGGAGAGGAGAGGGAGTCAAGACAAAATAAAATCCAAAGTCTCCAGTTTACCTAAAATAAAGATGATTCCTCAGACCCACACATTTGTTTGAAGATGTCTCACTGGTTACCACAAAAACTGCACAATGTAAGGCAATCCCAGGACCACAGGGTGAAACAGTGGTTGTAATCTTGACTTAGCTTATATCTCTACTTGTGATCTTGTTGAGGGGAGACCTGGTTAAAGGCATCGTGGTATATGGATGCTGTTTTGCCTGTCAATGAGTCTTAGACAGTGAAACTGACATGAAAGCTCACATTGTGTTAAGTGAAAGACTGACTTTTAAATGAGGAGTATGACAAGATGATCTAGAAAAGAGCTACATATGTAGGCACTGAGATAGAAGCTGAGTGATAGAGTCTAGAAATAGGCGTATGCCAAGGCCTGTGAATCAGAGTCCATTGCATCAGGTGCAAAAGAGAAATAGGCTACATGGAGGACCCACAGATAACAATGTGATTTTCCACATGATATTACTGTAAAATTCCTTTTTAGACCCTTTTCTTCTGTAAAAAGAAAAGGTGTTTTTTCTCAGGTGGGATATTGTTATGAAATGAATAAAATATATACCTCTACTGTAGTTAACATATTTATATTATAACAATCATTTGATTAACATTAAAGTGATTTTTTTGTTTTAAAAAAAGTGTCATTGAACCAGGATAATTAAATATCTGACTTGGGGTATTATATTAGCAATATAGTGATGTGTTAGCTATTTATTTTATTTTACATGAAATTTTTGCAAGGACTGCCATTCACTGAGAATGACGTAGATGCTGGAATTTGTTTAGGCTCAGAGAGAAAGGTTAGTAGTGAGGATTCCACAGACATGTGAACTCTGATGCTCACAAATACTAGCTATGTTCCCATGAGTCATTCTATAAAGAATGACAAGAATAGAATTACATGGAAAAACAGGTCAAAATAAAAAGAGAAAATTAATTATGTAGCTCTTGGGAGTTAAAAGAGATGACCACTTGGTATAACCTAAATATAGTTGGCTCATTCACAGTAGGCACTTAGTCCACACTTAGGTTAGATATCATCCAAATTTCCATTATAATCCGATTGTTGTTACACTTTTATAATGTTCTTTCTATCCAAGTTCTATAAGAAAGTAAACAGAAAACAGAAATAAAAATGATTTGCATAAACAGCAAGCACAGCTGATACGTGATCATGGCAGAATGAGAGACTCTGCCTAAATTTGAACTCTTTGTTTCTCCCAATGTACTGGAAGATTCCATGCTGTGTTCAGAGATACACCTTGTTTTGAAGAAGTGATGATAATTCCCTAGGGGATTAGAGGCAGAATTGAGAAAGAATCTCTTCTGTCACTTATACATTTCCATTTTCTTTGCTCTGTAAATTAGGTTTGTTACTGTTACTTTTAATGTTTACAGTTGTTCTAGCAGCAGGTATGTCTGTGCCCCACATGCAGGCCTGGTGCCTATGGAGGTGGGAAAGGGGGTGTTGGATCTCCCTAAACTGAACTTACAGTTGTTTCTGGGCTGTCATGTGTGTTCTGGGAACCAGATTCTGGTCCTGTGGAAAAGCATCAAGTACCCATAACTAATGAGACATCTCTCTAGCCCCTAAGTAAAGTTCTTTGTTGGCTTTTGTAGGAGAAGAATTATGCTACTAAAAGTAAAAACAGTGTGATAACCAAGCTATATACCTATAGCAGTTCTCACTTCCTCTCATCAAATTCCAATCTATAGTGCACATTAGCCAATGGACATAGAAACTATACCATGGGGGCTGGGGAGATGGCTCAGAGGTTAAGAGCACTGATTGCTCTTCCGGAGGTCCTGAGTTCANNNGGCCTGCAGGCATACATGGAGGCTGAACACTGTGTACATAATAATAAATAAATCCTAAAAAAAGAAACTATACCGTGGTTCTCACATAAAAATGAAACATAACTTCTAAATGTTGATATTTTTAAACTACTATATTTTTTCTGCAAGAAAGCAGGAAGCTCTCGGTTTTAACTTATATTTAAGCCTACATCTTACCCTAGATGGTTTAAACAAAGCAAACCATTTTGAAAAAGTCTACTCAAGTAACACCCCAGTTTTGATTTCTCAGTGGCACCATTTTAACCAGTTTAGACATTACAGAAAAGCAAAGTGGTTTCACAAAGATTTTGAGGAGAAGAAAAGAAGTCAGCTTTAGGGTAGACACATTCTTTAAACTTCAATCCCTTGTCTCCTTCTGAGGTTCTATTATCAACAGAAAACCCTTTAGGAAGAGGAAAAGTGAAAGAGTCCAGCACGAAGAAAATATTATGATGACTGAAGAAATAAGAATATTTATGACCTTTTGCAACACAGGAGAAAATGGTACTCCGGGATGCTCTTCGAAGAGAACAGTGAAATAGGTAATGAGTTCTAACCTAGTAATTTACAAGAAAAAGAAAAAGAAGGAATTCCATAAGGAAGAAGGAGCTTGTGAAAAACCAAGGAGAGACACACATTTTTCTGGAAATACTAGTAATTCTGTAAGAACAGTGCCATGGCATAACCTTTCTGTAAGTTGTGAGTATATGTTGCTCTCATTGATTGATAATAAAAGCTGCTTTGGCCTATATCAAGGCAGAATATAGCTAGGTGGGAAAGCCAAACTGAATACAGAGAGAAAGAAGTGCATAGTCATGGAAGATGTGAAGCAGTTATGTAAGAAGCAAGCAGACATTAGACCAGCAGACTGGCAAAAGCCATGGCCACGTGGCAATACATATATTAATAGAAATGGGTACTTTAAGTGTAAGAGCTAGTTATTAATAAGCCTGAACTATAGGCCAAACATTCTGTAATTGATATTAAGCCTCTGAGTGATTATTTAAAAGTGGCTACAGGATGAGTTGGGACAGAGAACCCTCCATTTACAGAACAATGTGTTCAGGGTGATATGTATGTTAAGAGATAAAGTTTAAACATAGCTTGGCATCAATATTTGAAGATCCTTAAACCTCAGGATATGATACATATACTTTATTCTGAAGGCAAACAGACAGCAATCACAGATTTTCAAACATGACCCAGTCATGATTTGAGTGGTTTGTAAATGTACATCTGTCATTATGTGGAGGGGGAACCAAAATCAAAGGATGAGGAAGAATTAAAAAAAAATAGTCAAATACTCAAGTTCTCTTCTTGAGAACAAAGCACCTTACTTATCGGGTAAAATATTGATTTATCTCCCTAAGCCCTGTCTTGTAGCTCTTATCACTACTTGTGTTAGTTAACTTGTGAACACTGGTTTGAAAATAAAAGGCTTTTAGCTAGCTTGTTATCTCTCTTAATGAGATAAAAATCTAATTCATAAGAATAAATAGTCATTAGAATACTTGAAAATACAAGAGCATTGATGAACACAGTAGATAAATCTATAAGCAGAACACAGAAACTAAAATGGTTAATATCTCCAGAAAGGTTCATGAACAGACTGACTCACATTTTAGGTGTTTAGGGCTGATCTGTAGGGAGCTGTGGCACCAAGACATTTTAACAAAAAGAAACATTTTTTATACATTAATCTTCTAGGAAATTTGTGGTCAAAGATATGTAAGAACACCAAAATCAGACCATATTCATGAATTTGAAGTTCTACTAACAAAAGCAGCAACTAAGTCTCTATGACAGAATGACTGTGTAAGGTGCTGTAAGAAACTATGCACAATAGGAGCATATTTTTATGCTTGACCAATGGTAAGAATTATTGTTTTAACCGTCTTCCTTGGGCTGCTTGTTTCTGTGAATCCACTGCCTTCTGACCCTTCAACATTTGTAAAGGGGCTGATTACCTTAGATAACTTAAATAACCTTAGATAACTGAGATAACACTGCTTAATCCAGCTGATGCTCTGCTCCATTTAACTGGAGAAACAAAGGCCTTTATCTGCCTCCCAAATACCATCCAACTGGATGTGGATATATTTCTTATGCTGCTCATGTGTGGCATGGAAATTGACTTGTCTATTGTGAATCCTTTCCCATTCTTTCCACTTTAAGGTCTTGGTAACTCTGGATTGAAGTTCCTAGAAAGTTTCCACCATGATCACTCTCTCCAAGAACCAATGGCTTGAAGGAAGAGAGACAAGAGAAGGACAAGAGAAGGAAGGAAGGACACATGACTAGAAAGGAGAAAGGGGGAAATGAAAAGGAAAAAGTGATGACTTCACAATAACAGTATGCCTGTAATTATTCAATTTCTGTTTGCCATTCTTAAAAATGAAGACAAATCTTGACTTCTTCACTCCAAATCTTTAGTTCCACTTTGATCCCCTATTTGCTTTGAATCCACAGGTCTTCCTTAGTAAAATGACAACTCCTGACCTATATGACCATTGAACCTGCCCTGTTCCATCTTAAGTATTATTTTCTTGCTTAGATAAACCTTACATTTTAATATAAGATAAAATAAAGTTTCTTTTCCACTTGTTTCTGTCTGTTGTATATATTATGCACCTGTGGAAACTCAAGGCCAATGCAGAAATCATTCTCAATTCCTTATCAATATTATTTTGGAGGCAGGTTCCTCAGTCAAATCAGAGCTCAGTAATATGGACAGTTTTCTTAAAAATTCTGCTTTGAGTCTCCTGTATCTCTGCTTCTTGATTCTGGAATAATAGGCAGCTTGTGAAAAACAACTGACATTTTTGTCCATTTTGCTTTGGTCCTCTTTCTTAAAAGGCAAGTATTTTAAGCATTCCCTAGGTCATTTGAAATATTTCTCTATAAAAGCTCTCAACAATTTCCTGGTATTGTTCAAAATTTTGCTTCATAAGTTCTCCTAACCATGTGTGCCCCCTTTAGGTGATGGATGCTGTAATGCCTTTGTCTGCTTCCCGAGGAGACTGTAACTGTTACATGGGCATCTGTTTTATTCTGGTAATATTTGCTCCATGTTTGTACTTTAGATTTAACATTGTGTCTGATCTTAATAAAATATTAATTAAATAACCTTTAAAATATTCAGAAAATGAATACATAAAGTACTAGGCTTGAAATTGTGTCTTTTGACTTTATTATTTGCCAGCTCTGTGACTTGAACTAAGTAAGCAATTTTCTCTAATTCTCCTTAACTTTATTGTAGAGCAGGCTCATAGTACATGTATTTAGTGAAAAAAATCAGAGAATCAAAGAGAAGCCAAGAGAGAATCTGTGCATTGGGTTGAGGGGTGAGGGGTAAGGGCTACAGTAGCCCCAGCAACAAACTTACGTGTCCTGGACGCATATCCTGATATGCATTGCAGGCATAGGTTATCTTTTAGGGATCAGTGGAAGGAGGCAAGAGGAAGCAATAAATTAGGTGAGAAACTACAATGCTTGCTCCACAAGGTCTCAGAGACCCCAAACTGTCCTTCAGTATGTCCAAAATGGTTCCTCTTGGTACTGCACCTCACTCAGTTACTGGAATCAGGCAGCAAGGAGCCAGGGAGCTAATAGCAGCCCGCTATGGTTGCAGCAATATGGCTGAAACCAATCAGATTTCCTGTTGGGTAGAAAGTGAGGTCTTTCCAGCTCATCTCCATATCCCCTGGGTCATGTGTCCATGTGGCTGTTTCATCAGTCCATCATTCATTCTTATGAAATGTCCAGATGTCCTATATTTCACAAGTGTTCAAAATGAGCAATGGAAAGTACCGGCATTAAATCTTTTGTGATTAATGACACAAGTGCCCAGGGGACACGGAAGGAAATGATGGATACCAAAAAGAGGGAATTGAAGAGAAAAGTGTCAATTAATCTTAAACCGAAGATTGTGCAGCCTAGCGGCAAGTGAATGGGTCTGTTCATCAGGGAACCTGATGTGAATCCACCAGTCCAAGCAGTTATGAGCATTAAGTGACTGCTCCTGAAATTTGTATAGGACACAGAGGAAGGTGCTTAGAAGGACCAGATTATCAGGAAGCTGCACACATTTACAATAATTTTAATATAAATTTATGCAATAAATGTCAAATTAGTTAGAATGTTCTAATAAACAGATATAATACCACATATACGGTACAAACAATTTACAATTAATTCAGTTCACATTAAAAAGCAAGACTATTGGCAAGTGCTTAATGTTTTTCCTATCTGCAGTGTGAATGGTGAGACATTTGACCCCTCAGTGGTCACTCTCACTATATTTACCAGTGGTATCAAATTCATGACCATATATGTGTGTATTTGGATTGCTATCAGTTTTTGTTACTACTATGCAGATCAAAAATGTGATCACTATGTTCCTCCTCTGTCATCTCCCAGGTGGTGGAAGATAACCACAAGTCTCTTCATTCCTTCATAATAATCAAAATATTCCTATCCATTTCTGACTTTTGTAAGCAAAAATTAAAATATAGTCTCTGACATTTTAAGAAAATAGGTTATTAACTGACAACTCAAATTTTCTACAATATACCAACATTAAGTTTTCTCTTATTTTTTAAATGAAAATAGTTTTGAGTTAAGTGGGTTACATTTTAGATTTTTCTTCATCTGTCATACAAAGCTTCCTCTATAGATTTTTTCTCTTCAATTTAAGTTACAGAATGATATTTTTCAGTTGGATATGTTACTATGAACAGAATAGGTCACATTTCCCAATTCCCTCTATTACGTTTTGGTGTGAATTGTCTTATTCCTCCTCCAGGATCTATTGATTAAAAGTTCATTCTCCAGTGGGCGGTGTTACTTGTCACGATTATAAACACCCAAGAGGTGAGATCTAAGTGGAAATATGAGGTCATAGAGGGTTATGTTATCTCTGGACCCTTCATGTCACATCCTTTTTCTTTCCTGAATGTCATGAGATGAAGATATTCCTGTGTCACCTGTTCCTGCTGCCAAGATATTCTGCCCAAGCACATGGGTAAAAATAAATCTGTGAACTGACCTCTGTGAGTGTGTGACTAAGAATAAGTCTTTATCCCATAGGAGGATTTTTTCAAGAATTTTGTCACGGTGATGGGAAGAGCATGAGGCCACAGACTCCCATATACAGAAGCAGCACACTCTTGTGAAAGACAGCTATCAAAAATATTAACAAAGAAGATGAAGTGTATACTTTTTTCATTCTTCTCCATTATATGACCCATATTTTAAACTTGATGACGAGAGTTGTCAAATGCTCTAGATTATGAGTACAAATAATTCACTTGAAGTGTTCAATAACAAAGTCATGACTCTCATGAGTTGTTATAATCACAAAGCTTTTATGCAAACATTGTCTTTCGTTCATATAGAATATTTAAGAAAATATAATTTTATCTCACCTTGAAAATACTTCTCAAATCTCCGTAGGACCTATATTTCTCATATAAAGTCATGTTATTGGTGTATTCCGCTATTATCATATATCTGTCTTTAATATTCCTCAAAATGTGTCATTTTATTCACGTGAAAGAAAAAAGTCCATCTTATAATGAATTGAAAACCTAGATTTTATTGTCTCACTGTTGTATGATTTTGAGGAAATTGCTTCTTCTTGATTTTTAGCCTTCTGATGTATAAAACGAAGATTAAAAAAGCTACAGTGGTGATGTGAGGATTAGATCAATTTCGTATATAACACTGTACATAAACTAAATTAATAGGTGACTTGAAAATGACACTATTGATGAGGC
>LOJH01039503.1:0-10870 GCA_001685095.1 Ellobius talpinus | reverse complement strand
TAATTTAAGTTGTAAGAGCTAGTCAATAATAAGCCTGAGCTAATAGGCCAAACAGTTTATAATTAATATAGCCCTCTGTGTGTTTCTTTGGGACTGAATGACTGTGAGACATTTACACATCTCCACTCCAGAAGATAAGCAACACATTTTTAAAAAAAATGCCAGAAATTCACTTTTTAATTCATGGGTTCATTTCCTTCAGCAGCCTCAATTTGCCATGGGAATGGCCAGTCTTAGGATGAGCAGCTCAACAAAGCTGGCTTTGCTTTCTTGTAGGTACTCATTACCCATGGGATTAATGTGACTTGTGCTTGGACCAGCTTTTTCCCCTACACTATGATGTGTGGTTGGCATACATTTAACAGTCTGTAATGGAAGTTCAACTCTATCATGTTCCAAAAAATGAAATGCAATGATCATCTATATCAGGTGATAGGTTGTTGGTAAGACTGAGAAGGAAAAGCCTGTATTTTACTGAATGCATACATTTAACAAAGTCTGCTATCTAAATGTCACATCATATCAACTGAATCTGTTCATTCCAAGAGTCAATTTACTGAGCTTGACTGTCAGCTAAAGGAAACTTCCACCTCTATAGCTTCAAGGATGCTTTACTTTTTTTTAATGATAAGCTAAGGTGCTTTTAAAAACAGATTTATTTTGCCTTTTATGTACAGTTGTGCACACACGTGCACCTGCACAGACTAAAAGAGGCGTCAGTTAAACCCCCTGGAGCTGGAGCTACAAGAGGTTATTAACTGCTCGATGTGGTTGCTGGCCTTCAAACTGCTCCTCAGCAGCGCTCAACTGCTGAGCATCTCTCCATCCCTAAAATCTTTTTAAAAGGACTTTTAATGTTGTTGGGTTTTGCTAGTCACTGTATCAGTTACTTCTCTCATTGTCATTATTAAATACCTGGCAGAAGCAACTAAAGAAAAGAGGGGCTTCCTTTGCTCACAGTTTTGAAGGGATTTCAGTCCATCACATGGGAAGGTATGTGAGCAGAAGTGTGGAGCATCCGGCCACACTGTGTCCACAGTCATGACATGGAAGAAAGGAACACAGGTGCTCAGCACCCTTTCTCCTTTTTATTCTATCAGGAACTAGGACCATGGATGGGCAACTCCTCTCATGTCAATAAAAACTTTGGAGAAACCTCTTCACAGACATACCAGAGATGTCTTCTCTACATGAGTCTATTGGACTCTCTAAGTCCAATCAACTTGACAATGAAAATTAATTGTTACAGCCAATAAATTAGACAGATTTAAAATTATCCTTCTCCAAACAGCTGTGAACATACAAAAAACCTTAAAGGCAAAAGTATTATTTTTAGGTATGCACATTGGTGCTGCTAGTTTGAGTCCATAATGCCATTTACAGCCATAGTTTGCTAAAATGTTGAAAACTTAAGGTTTCAGAATGGTAAGCCAACAGCCATCTTATAGTGAATCCATACATTGTGGTACTAGTCACATAGTCGATATTCATGGGGTTCAACTGATAACTTGCCTATGATTGCAGATGATCTGTTGAATTAACAAACAGATTTAGTATTTAAAACCTAGTAGTTAAATTTCAAAGAATCCACCAGAAATACTGCCTCTGGAGCTCACAGCCAAGGTGATCCATGTTAAAGGGACTAACTCGTGTGGAGAGCTCACTGTGAAGGATGCATTCTTCTATTGTCTTTAATGGACAGCTACAATGATCTGGATTATACAAGTGATGAAATAGTTGCCTAGTAGCCTGAAGAGTCTCATTCAGGTATCAAAGCCTTCTTTAGAATTTTGTTTTTAAGATGATCAATGATGAGATCAGGGAAGTTTCTAAAGTCAGATTTTGATACTTCTGTGTATTATTAATAACAATAAAGACGGGAACGTACTTTATGAAGTGAAAAACACATTTGAACAGTTTATTTAGTCTACTTGGAACTGCCAAGTTCACTGGCCCCATACAATAAACATTGGGAATGCACAGAGTTGGTATAGTTTGCTTATATTTTAGCAGTGCCCACACCGTGCTTATAAATGATTAGTGCTGATCTCTATAGTTCTCCATTTCCACAATCTCTGGCTTCCTGTGTAGTTAGGGTGGAATTCTTTCTTCTTTTTCCCCTCTCTCTAATGAAGCCATACCAAAGGCATAAAAGAAGGAGGAATTTGGTGATCCTGGGCCAAGATAGGTACAATAATGTGCTTCACAAATTAGCATAAAATTAAAGAAACTTAGCATTGATTAATGCATCAGCTAAACTTTCAAATACTAAATGCTTTGGTTTTTCTTCTCTCTTGCTGTCCATACATCTAATGTCATTGCATGAGAGCTGTGCAGTTAAAAAGAAAGTTCAGTGTGATATAGTTTATTAAAATGGTGATCTGAGATACACAGGTTTTTCTTTCCTAGTGAAGGGTATGATGAACGTAAGGTTCTTTGATGCAAGGCTCAATATGTTGAAGTGCTCTGAATGCTTAGATGGAGAGAGAAGAGAATGGTCTGCAACTTTCACCTCTCCACAGTGTTCAGTTTGGAGAACAAAACTTGATGATGCGGAACAAGCCTGACAGCTGCTCAGGTCATAGTCTGGTCCAAAAGTGTTGTTCTGAAGCTTGCCCGGCCAGCCTGAGTCTCCCTTTAGGGACCTGTTCAGGGCTTTCATAGGCTCTGTTGATGTAGAATCCATTTTTACCATCGTCTGCATAATCTGTCCTGTTCATGGGAGGCCAGGTAGAGTCTTCTGTCAGCTTCCTCTGCAAGATCCTGTACTGACTTTTTGAGTAGAATCCAAATTTTTTCTTTATAAACAGCCAGAGCTCTCTATTTTGAAGGATGGCATCCTGAAAAATTTGGGGAGAGATGATAATGAAATCATTGTGGCTATGTAAGTGAGCCCCTCACAGCCAGACAGCACTGGAAGCCTGGGACCCAGGGCCTCCTCTCAGCTGAGCTCAATGCTGCTGCTGTTGCTGTTTCCACTGGGAGCTAAGATGTTTACAGGCACAGAAACCTGCTGAACACTAGAGGCCTGTGCTTTCTTCAGATTTCCTGGTGAAATCCTGGCTGGGGATTCATTTACGGTTATTTCACTAGGGGGCTCAAACTAACAATAACACACCAAATATCAGGAAAACAAAACAGAAGAAGAGATGGGAAGAGAGAAAGGGAAGGGGAAGGGAGGGGAAAGGAGGGGAGGGGACGAAAAACAAAGAAACCAAAAACTGAGTTCCACCACCTTGTCACATACAAAGTGACAAATTTTGTTGGTTGAATGAATTAGTCTGTAGCAATCAAATGTTTTTCAAATTTATTTGTATTTATATATGTGCGTGTGGTGGGGTGGGGGTGTGTGTATGTGCCTACAAGAGTCTGCAAAGGGCAGAGGGTATCAGATGAGCTGGAGCTGGAATTACCCAGGTGGTAAGTTGTCTGATAGGGTGCTGGGAGCCAAAGTCAGGTCTTCTGCAAGAGCAGCAAGTACTCATAATCATCGAGTCTCTCCTCCCTCAGACTTGTTTTACTTCTCATCATTTTGAGTTCCCTTTTATTCTTTTCTTATGCATTTTTTTTGCAAATGACACAATTGATTCAATTTTGCATTTTACTTTTTGTTTACACTGATTTTCTGTCATAGACAACTCCTCTGTAATTATATCTTTTATATTGATTGTAGTTAAGGTTGTAGTCATCATATTATCTTTAAAGACTAATTTCTTCAAATTGCAGCATAAGCATTAAAACACACCATTTGAGTCATATTTTGCTGTCGTAGATAACACTATCATGTATCTCTTCATACAAGTTAGGAGTTAAAGTTTTCGGTCTCATTTAAAATAATTGATATAAAGGTGGAATTCTGGATGAAAGAGTAAGAAATTTACACACACATGCACACACACACACACCTACTTAATTTGGTTAGTCTTTTCTCTCAAAGGACTTGCTAATAATTTGGGTCATCTCTTTTCTTTCTTTTAAATCCTTTTAAGAAGCACCATCCAATCCTTTTACTTTGTGAATGAGCCATTCAGTGGTCCTAAGTAGAACCATGGACCACCATGAGAGGTCCTCCACGGGTAACAGTTGACAACAATGAAAGTGAGCTTCCTTTCTCTCCCAATTAGAGGAGGCAGTCCTCCTGAAGATGCTGTTTCTCTCCATCTAAAGGTCTCCTCATGTTTCAGAGCTGCTGGGTCACCTGGTCTCCCTTCTAGATGATTGAGAATAGTTGAGAGTGAAAACAGCGCCTCTTGCGACAAGCATTGGAACTGAATCGGTTTTCGGGAGAAAGACACCAGGGCTATTTCTCAGCAGCCTTCACAGAATTTTAAGTCACACTCCAAAGAATTCCTCCCAACAAGATCATGCACAGTCTTCAAAATGCCTTTACTAACCCTCTTTTGAGAACTGAAGAAGTTACTGTAAATAGTGAGTGTAGGTTGAGAGCAAAACTGAATTTACATAACTACCTTAAAACAATGACAAGAGCCGTGTACTTTACCTCCACAAAGAAGGCCACACAGAACTGGACAAGGGCCGCCACCAGAATTGAAACTCTCCATGACAGGATGGTTGGGATGAACTGTTGAAAAAGAATGGCCGCTGTTATATATTTTATATTTTACATTTCGAAAAGGTACGCCATGCTTGCTATTATTTAGTATTTCTGTATTTGCAATAACCCTGAAGTTGAGGGTTGGCATTTTTTCTCTACTTCGCAGATAGGAAAGCTGAAGGCTGGCCCACCTTGTCCAAGGACTTACTCAAAGCCAGAATCTAAACTAAAATGGACTCCTCCGGCCTATGCTCCCTCCATAGCTGGATGGCATCTGTCAGGTGAGTAAGACGCCTTGGCAGTGAAGCAGAGGACACTTTAGAGCTCATGTGGTCCTCTTCATTTAAGCTTTAAAACATGGGGGAGAGGATGTAAAATTAAGTTGTTCTGCAATTCTTACTGTTTACTGTGCTCCTAAGGCAAAAATTAACCTTAATTTCCTCCAGCAAAACTGACTTGTGGGTAAAAACAATCATAAGTCATGACAAAAGATTAAGGTTGCTTTGACTGAGTATGACATTTTGTACAAATGCTACTGGTCCCAAATTTAGTGGCTTCGTGCAAATCTAACAACCCATACAAATACTGCAGGGTCACAGACTCACTGGGAAACATCTCTGTTTATTAGATGTAAGAGCTACACCCATGGTGGATTGGGAGCTATACAACCAAGTTTCCGATGTGCAGAGAGTTAGATTGAATGTGTAGGAATCTGAGGTCTAAAATCACAGAATCCTCCACCTCCATAGTGTCTAACCCAGGGGTTCTCAACCTGTGGGTCACGACCCTCTGGAGGTCGCATATCAGCTATTTACATAACGATTCATAACAGCAGCAAAATTACATTTCTGAAGAAGCAGCAAAAATAATTTTGTGCATGGGGGTGGGTCACCACAACCTGAGGAACTGCATTAAAGGGTCACAGCATGGTTGAGAACCACTGGTCCAGCCACTCACTTCAAATGCTCATCCTGGGCTGGACAGTTTCAAGGCCCTACTTGGTCATTTGTTTCCCTAAGCAGAAAAAGCCTCTGCCTGGGCTTTGAGGAGCATCACATCAGGTGGAAGGCTTTGGAGAAGCTGGAACATACTCTGGCCCACTCAGATCTCATTGCTGCTCCCACCATAATTGGGGAAGGTTCTTCTCCACCCCTGGGCTGGGAATGTACTTGGTTTGGAATTATTCATGGCAATAATTTGGAATTATGCAGAGCAGACGTTCATCACTTCTAAATTACTCAGAGCAACATCTTACTTAGCTTCTGATCCTGAACCAAGCACATCCCGAAGTTCTGTAACTCATACACTATGAAAGGCTCGCTTGAGTTTTCATTTCCTAAGTGTCTCTCCATCGCCTTGCTTTACTGACCTTGTTTAATGAATCTGTCTGAAATGTCCTTCCAAGGAACCTTCAGCGTCTCCCTGTTATTTTGGCAGAAAGTACAAAGCTGGTTGGCTGTCTCGGAGGGTACCTGCCTCCCTTCATTTCCTGTCTCCACACTCCACAGTCAGGCACCTGACTCTGCTTTGAATACTTTCTTACAGTTCTGTAGAGTTGATCTGTAATGCAAGCCTTTCTTGGATTTTTTCAGCCCTGTCACCCCACGTTCTTTCTATTTCCAGACCCAAAGTTGTTCTTTGAGAAACAAAAGCTCCTCAGCCCTTTCTCCTAGTGCTGGGGCAGTTCTGCCCAGCAGAAACAGCCTGACCTGGCAAGATCCAGCCCGTGTGTGTGGGCCCGCACCAACCCAGGTTTCTTCCTATGAGGCCCTCACGGCTGTCACAGAAACAGCGAGAATTCCTTCCTACATCTCTCCCAGCTCTACTTAGATTCTCTTTGATTCTCTTAGATTTTTAAACAGTTAAGCTTGGAGAATTAATTTTTATATTAGTGCATTGTTTTCACTGTATTGATAAAATATGGCAATACAAAGTTTTTAAACAAGATAGTTAAAAACATTTTCTTACATTCGGCGTGCAAGCATGAATGTGGACTGTGTGTGTGTGTGTGCGCGCGCGCGTGTGTATAACGGGACATACATGCCACAAAATACACCTAGATGTCACAGGTCAATGTGTGGGAGCTGGTTCTCTCCTTCTACCTTGTGGGTCCCAGGGAACGAACTCTCTGGTCATCAGGCTCGGTTGCAGGCACATTTTCTCTACATGTCATCTCTCTGGTCCCACACAATGTTTTAGGCATTAGCACTATAAACATGCTAAAATGATGACACTCTTTATATGCAAATGTATGTGAAATACAGAAATATTTCTCTTCTAGAGAATAAAAGTTCATGGTGTTTAGTGAGTCAGAGAGAATAATGATTGACTTAGGACTGGCAACACAAGTGTAGCTTTGGCACGTCTGACTCATAATGGATGTATAATGTGTAATGCTTACCTCCATTCCACGGTATATAGCTGGAAAATCAGAGAAGAGAAGGAAAATGGTGAGGCCCACAGCAGATGTCAGCAGAAGTGAGAACAAATCTGCAGACATACAAAACACAATTTCAGGTGCTAAGAGCACGCCTCGCAGAACTTGGCACATGTTAGCAATCAGTTCATGTCGGGCAAGTGCTAGGTGGATCTTCTGATGTTTTGAGACATCATCATATGTTTCAAAATATGTTCTAATGTTTGCAAGATAAAGGTGTCATCTTAAAAATCCTTCCTCGTAAAGATGGAATCAAACACGTTATGGAAACTTTCAGGCGGGACTCATCTTCACTGGGGGTCCCTTGGGTGCAAACATCCTGCCATGACTAACCCATCTGAATGGTTGGCAGAGAAGCCCCGTGCATGAGCACACCATCTAGTGAAACACACCCATGTGGGACTCACCCAATACCCAGAGCTTCTTATTTTTCAGTCCTAGGAGAATAAGGTACAAGAATCTGCCACTGACACTCACGGCTTTCCAGTGTCAGGCCCAACAGCCTTTCTGAACCCCTCTGCCCACCTACATTCTGTTCCCTACCAAGAGCTTACTTAGTGCCAAGGGTAGACAATATTCCTTCTGCCATGGTATGTTCTATTTTCCTATACTTAAAGAGCTCAATTCACATACCTCTTTCCTTTCAACTCCCTAATCCTCCCTTTCAAAGCTTATTTCATATCACACATCACATTCTGGTTTGTATGATCTCAATGGATCTATCAATCAGGCTGCAGTTGCTCCAAAGTGACTGCATCTGGGGTTTTGGGACTCTGACTTGGGAAAGGGAAGTTAGAAATAAGTATTTGGAGCAGGAGAGTTAGCTCAGCAGGTAAGAGCACTGGCTGCTCTTCCAGAGATCCTGAGTTCAGTTCTCAGCAACCACATGGTGGCTTACAACCATCTGTAATGAGATCTGGTGCTCTCTTCTGGCCTGCATGCAGGTAGAACACTGTAAAATAATAAATAAATAAACCTTGTTATAAAAAGAAAGAAATGTTCAAAGCTGCTAGGTTCCTGTCTTCCTGTATCCACCACTGCTTGACTATTAGAACATAAACATCCCTAGTGTATCATGTCAAAATCCCCGTTCTTACCACCAAACACTGATTAGAAAAGCGCGAATTTTGTTATTTCAAGATGAAATCACTCATATAATGTATCTTAGCACCTCTGAAGACTCCTGAATTCTAACCCAGAAGTTTACACTTTGTAATATTGTGTATTTGGGCAGGGGAGACAGTTCAGGGTTTAAGAGCATGTACTGCTCTTAAGAAGGACCTAAGTAATCTCTGTCCCCAGCACCAATATAGGGTGGCTCACTACTGCCTGTAAATCCAGCTCCCAGGGATCCAAAGCCCTCTTCTGGACTTCATGGCCACCTTCACTCACATGTGAACAGACCCTGCCACACACATGAGCACATACTTTTAAAAAAAACAATGAAAGGTTATGTGTATTAGAATATTTGATTGTAAAACCTTCCCCATTTGGAATTATTAGTTACATCAGTGGCAAGACTCAGTAGGTGAGTGTAGCTTGACACAAGCCAGAGTCATCTGAAAGGAAGGAAATGCAGTTGAGAAAATGCCCACATGACATCTGGCTATAGCACAATTTTCTTAATTAGTGATCGATTCGGGAGGGCTCGGCTCATTGTGGGCAGTGCCATCCCTGAGCTAGCAGTCCTGGGTTCTGTAAGAAAGAAGGCTGAGAAAGACATGATAAGCAAGTCGGTCAGCAGCAACCCTCCATGGCCTCTGCATCAGCTCCTGCCTTCAGGTTCCAGCTGGTTTTTAGTTCCTGTTCTGATTTTCTTCAATGATCTACTACAATGTGGAAGTGTGAGCCAAATTAACCTTTTCCTCCTCTGCTTGCTTTTGGACATGCTGTTTCATCTCAGTCGTGGGTCTCAACCTTCCTAAGGCTGCAGCCTTTTAATACTCATGTTGTGGTGACCCCAACAATAAAATTATTTTTGTTCTTACTTCATAACTGTAATTATGCTACTATATCATACTATAATGTGATTCATAATATAAATATCTGTGTTTTCCAATGGTTTTAGGTAACCCTTGTGAAAGTAGCATTCACCAACAAAGGGGTCGTGACCCACAGGTCAAGAACCACTGCACTACAGCAATAGAAGCCCTAACTGGGATGGCCACCAAACCTAACTTGAGGTTAGTTCCCAGAGTTCATTAGCTCCTTCCCATAGATGGCTGTCCTCTGCCTCCACATTAACACTACAGCACACACATGATACCCTCCCCCCAACTGGATAGAATTATTGTATCCATCACAAGATATCAGTTTTCCTTTAAACTTCAATTCCTCATGTTGCAACTGATCTAAATCTAATTCATTATGCATGTGTGAAAGTTTCTTGTATTGTATTTATTATTAAAGCACCAGGTAGTGAGAATACCCTGCTTATGATACACTGACCTTGGAAATGAGGACTATAAGAAAGAAAGCTGAAAGCTCGTTTGTTGGGATAAGAGTCAAGGGTACTTTCCAACACTGCTTCAGAACGGAGGGAACTGATGAGAAACTCAGACATTGACAGGAAATAGAAGATGAGAGGGAGACACCAGCAGGATCGCAAATCCCATGAGAAGACAGCATTGCCAAACTTGTTCAAGAACAAAGAGAATCTGAGTAATTTAATTGGATGAAAGTGCTTTAACAATAACTGCATATTCATAACTTTAGCCAGGAGCTAACACACACAAAACACTGAAGCAATTTCTCCAAAGCGGGTGTTGGAGGCTAGGATGTCTAATCGCAGCTATGAAAACAGCCATTTGTGACTGAGCTTAACTGAAACGTCCCCCCGTATACAAATAAAGAAACATATTAAAGTCTATTGTATCGAAAAGGAAACAAAATGTATGTTTTATGAACTATTACAAGAAACAGAAGAAAAGTGAAAGCAAAATCTGACCCCCTTCTCTCAACAAGTAAAATTCACTGTTTTGAAAAGTATTTGGGCAAAGAAGAAACTAGGTCAAACTACTGGTAGGAAAAAATATAAAGGATGGAATCCAAGCTACAATGACTAGCCTTGATGCTTTCCTAATCTCATGAAGATGAAGAAACATACATGCACCATGAAGTTAACTCAAAACAAATTGAAGGAAAGGAAAACTAACCCTAATAAAAGAGAAAATCAAAACTATTACAAATTAAAAGTCTGAGAGCTATTTTGTTATTAACCAGTAAAATTAAAAAAAAATGCATTTAAAGCCAGAAGAAAAAGCAAGGTTCTAAGCGATTTGGATCTGAAACATTCACCAAGAGCTCAGGTTGGAAGGTGTGGTCTCCAGAGGGCGTGGTTTCCAGAGGGTGTGGCCTCCAGCACAGCACAGAGGTGGCACCTTCAAGGGGTGGGTAAATAAGGAGGGTCCTATCCTAATCATGAATTATCCCACTGATAGGCTCACAATTTAATGACCTATCGCACAGTTGTAGGAAATTGAAACAGTGAGCTTTTGAAAGGTATATTTTTGTCCCTGGCTCATCCCACCTCACTCCACCAAACCCCACTCCAGCCCAGCCATTTCCTTCCTTGCCTCCGTGTACCCCCATGCCCCAGCTAGCCCACACTTGCTCTCTTTCCTGCATCCTGGCCTACAGAAGATGACCAATTTCACTCTACCACATATTCCCTGTCACTGTCTCTCCTGCACTGAAGTCCCAGACACAACAGAAGCAAGCAACCACAGATTAAATTTAAAAAATTAAATTTTTTGGTATTTTGTCACAGTGAAATCTGGTTAATACATATATACATGTAGTGAAAGGGGAGCGGGCCTGCTTTCTGTCCCACTCGGCTCCCGCATGGCTAGCTTATACCCCGAAATAACAACACACAA
>LOJH01039502.1:0-10187 GCA_001685095.1 Ellobius talpinus | reverse complement strand
GAGAGAGAGAGAGAGAGAGAGAGAGAGAGAGAGAGAGAGAGAGAGAGTATGTGTATGCAGATGCCTGAGGAGGCCAGAAGAGAGAGCCAAATTCCTAGAATTACTGGTAGCCTCCTAATGTGGGTTCTGGAAACAAAACTCTGGTTCTCTAAAAGAGAAATGAGCACTCTTAACTGCTGAGTCATCTCACCAACCATGATTTCATGGATCTTAGGATATCACCAAAGGTGATACTTCAAAGTTTAAAAATTAACTAATTCACACAATCAAATATCTGTCCAATATTTGAGCCATTTGCTGAGCCATCTTTCCTCCAGTCATTACCTCATGGATTTTATACTCTAGTGCAGGTGATAGTTCTTATGAAAAAAATAAAAATTAAAACTAAGTAAGAAAAATAAATCATATATCCACGGGTTCGCTTTAGAGTGGCTAAAACCAAATAATTTTAGCTGTTGCTTTTCTATATTCAGAAGCTAGTGGGAGAGGAAAAATTGACTAAAAATATCATAAACATTAACTGGAAAGCATAACCTTTTTCCCAATGCATTATGCTAGAAAGGAGCCTGAGATGAGTGCAAATATCAGTGCAATGGAGTATTTCTCTTTATTATGTAAATCATATACCTGGGATCTTTTTGGAATAATCAATAAAAGCCAAATTGCTTGACATGAGAAAGTAATGGAAATGTGGAAGTACAGAATTTTTCCTTAGAAAGGTGAGAAGGGTCTTGGGAACATGAGTCTCCCTCAAGTGATCATTGCTCACACTGGAAATGATGCAGGGAAACCAGGATAATCTATCTCTTGCAGGTCAGCAGACCATAAGCTTTTAGAACTGTTTTAACCCACTGTCATCTGATGGGGAAAGATTACAAATATGAAACCTCTCTTATGAATTAAAATTTTGGAAAGTTCTCTTGGGAGAAGTCCATTTTTTGTGGTCACGGGCCTTTGGGGAAATGATGCAATTTAAGATTTAGTACATTAGGATGCAGGACAGAAAAAAAGACCCCAGAGTTCGCACGAAATAGAGCAAAGCAAGGATCAATAATTTAGTAGGTACAGAAAACCATAATAGAGGTAGAGAATTTATCTGATAATGTGATTTATACCACAGTCTTCAACCCAAACACTTAGCAGAAACCCTCCAGAGTTGATGGAAAGACAAAAGGATAGAGCAATAATTAAAGAATAAGTGATTTAGTGAAAGGGGCTCCACCATACCTTGTTATGAAGTAGACGTAATCGAGAAATCTTTGTGAAATGTGAGAGATGAAAAAGAGTGACTTCCAGGAGATTCATAGAGAGCACGATGTAAATATACGTAGGAAAGGAACCATGTGAACTAGGTACTCATGAAATATGTGCTCCCTGATCGCTACCTAGGGCTGCTGATGTTGGCAACATCCAGTGGAAATCTTCCCACATCGCCTTGATTCTAATCCATTGAGAATTCATGTTTTCTCAGTAAGAAACTTTCTCCCATGACCTTCATGTCAATCACTAGAACTTGAATAACTCTAAAGTATGTAAAGTGTTTTCTTTCTCATGTGCACGTGGATGACAGATTATTTTACTCCTAATCAACAGGTCCAGCAAACCAAATTTAATATTATATAGTCCACGAATTGTATGTATATTTCAATATACGTCTCTGGTTCTCCATTTCGGATATTATGTGTGTACAGGTATGTGTATGCTTGCCTGTGCACGAGGTCCTAGAAGTCAGAGGTTGATGTTAGGATGTCTTTCTCAATTGTTTCCCATTTTGTTTGTTTGAAGCAGGGTTTCTTATTAAACTAGAGTTTGATGTTTTGACCAGACTTGCACGGCAATGATGAGCCCTGGGATCCACTCATCTACTCTGACCTCCCAGTGCTGGCAGTCACTACAATGTGCAGCGACATCCGACCTTTCAGGTGAGTACTGAAGACTCTAACTCAAGTGTTCATGCTTCCACAGTAAAGCTTTGCCATTGAGCTGTTTCCCCTACACTCATTCTGACTGAAAAAAAAAACTAATTTGCTATTTAAGTAAGTCAGTTTTCAAGAGAGGATAAAGTCATTGTTTATATTAGGTAAAGCAGAATACACATAGCCAGGTATATGCAACACAGTAACGATTATCTGAGTGATTTAGGAGAAAGCGGCTCTATACAACCCAAAATATCTTAAGCTACTATTTTCTTACTAATGTATCTACCTAGAGTGTCTTCTGAGATAAAAATCTACAGGGAAAAAAAACCAGTTACCACTAACTACCTCCGTACTCCCTAAGTAATTTTATAAATTGTTTTAGCTCCTATTAAAGTCAACAATGGGGCCAAATCTGCACTAACTGATATGTTTTTTTGCTACAGTCCTCCTGGATAAATATTACACATTTCTTATGGGGGAACAGTGGAGCCCAGTTACTCATCTAAGTCATTCTCAAAATATAACTAGTAAGCATTGTATTTACCATCTAAGGTATTGACTCCATTACCTAGTAATACAACTTTACATTCAGAAGTAATGTTTGTGGCAGTTTATTTGAACCAATGTATACTTGCTATCTGTAATGGTTGTCTGGAATGGTGATACACATGGATTTAAGACACATTCTCCTAACAGTCACTCCTATTCCTTCTACCCAATAATCCTAGGAAGACTAGTCATCTCTATTGCTGCTAAAAGTCTGACTTTGCCAACCTTCATTTAAAACAGTAAATTGATTGCTGCTGAGGGTAAAGAGTCTGTTTACTTCTGGGAGAGAAGTGGTTGAGGGTACTCGAAAACTATGATGATAGCAACATGACCCAAAGGCCACCATCCTACTCTTCCACATGGGCTCTTTCAGTTTATAGAAGCAAAAATGTTAATGGCCCTGAAGTACAAAGATACACAATTCATTGGGTAAAATTGTGCTGTCTAACAGGAAGAAAACAGCTCATGAGTGTGTGACCATTATTAATCTTAGTCATCAAACCATTTTTAGTATTTGCTCACAATTGTAAACCTTAAATATTTATTTGTACAAAGATATGTGTGTATTTGTTTGTGTTTCTAAATATATTTCTAAAGCCTCTAACATTTTAAAATGTGCATCTCTGTGCCTGGAATCCCCTGGTATATTCTTGCTACATCACATCTGAAATTATATAGTTTATTTATATGGAAAGATCCTCAATTGCACCTGATAGTTGAAAATAATTATTTTAGATAAAATAAATAGTTCCGCTCACATATACTTGACATTTGATCCTCATAGTCTAGAATCCCCTAATAAATAGACCAACCCTACTGCCAGTTGACTTCCAGCCTTGGTACATTCGTTTAAACTTTAGTAACAATGTTGTAACTATGATATAAAGTTTATAACTCACAGCTTTTTAATGGAGTCATGCAGAACCAGAAAGAGGATCATAACTGTACAGAGGGGACATTAAGTAGGCTGACTGGAATGAAATCTTATAGAACACCCCTGTTACACTCTGCAGCTTTAACGCTTGCCTTTGACTTGGATGACTCAGCAAGGTGACTTCTTTCGCCAGGCAGGTGCAAAATTGACAAAGATGGACAGCAGCTGTGTGGCTACATCACTCCAGCTTTTGGCCCTGAAGTTTTACAATGCTTAAAAGGCAAACGGGCAACCTTCAGTTCACCTTTGATTTATATGGAAGCTATTACCCACAGCATCTGCCCTTGCAACACCACTGAATTTAATGTCACCAAATTTCCTGGTAATCATATATATTGACCTTGAAAGAACAGATTTCTGTCATACTTTTGTTAAAGGTAGGGTGATCACCCAATCCCTTCATGTGAAGTTACTGTCCCTTTCCCTATGGTGGCCTTTGAAGGTAGCTTGACAAAGAGTTGGGAAGGTTTTAATACCTTCACTTGGCACTGATCACAGGGAAAATGGAATTCTAGCATTTTTTTCCTTGAGATTGGGTACACTAGACAATCAAATGCAAAAGATGAACAAAGATAAATGCTCTATTTGTGGTAAGGCTATGTGAAAATGAAAGATTTTTAATCACGGGAAAGACCTAAAATGTCATCCCCTCCATTTCCCCACAAGCATAAGGCTTGCTCCTTCTGGTATAATCTTTATTTTTTTCCTGTTCAGAACAGACTTAAATGAGACCAGATGTTGGCTGTCCAGTAATATTTGTGTCATTTCTCAGTTGGAAAAAACAGCATTCTCTTTTTTTTTGAACTTCACAGAAAATCCCCACTTCTTTATAAAATAAAAACAAAAAGTAAAGCTGAATTGAACTGATTTTTATCTCACCACTGCTACATGTTGACATTAATCATGTTCTATGCCAATTAGCAAAATATATGGGACCATTCAGACAACACTCTACTGCCTTCAATTTTTTAATATAAAAGCTTAAAGGCTGATCAATATTTTATATTATACAAAAAATCATTATATGTGTTCATAGTTATTTTATAAAAATCAAGCTAGGAAAGGTGTGACTTGAATGTTTCTATGTATAAAGGTATGATATGGTGAGCCTCATATCCAGTTATCATCTTATCAGTTTATATGATGCTGTTTCACTACAGAAATAGAACCATAAAGCTGAGTGGAAAGTCACTGAAAGTAATAAATTCACTCTAAAATAATAAAAGTTTCAATTGGCAATATGATACTGGTTCTAAACATTTATCCAGTAAAATTATGTATTGTGCATTGAACACATAATTTATAATTTATAGGCACGCATGAACCAAGTTAATTACATCATTATTGGGAAACAATTTCAAGTACTGATTAAGTTTCTTTAATTTATGTAAAGGAGCGCTTTACCTACATGTATATATGTGCACCACATGTATACCTGGAGACCTTGGAGGTAAAAAGAGGCTGTTAGGTCCCCTAAAATTAGAGTTAGGGATGGTTACAAACTACCATGTGGGTACTGATAATTGAACCAGGGTCTTCTGCAAGCGCAACACTTGTTTTTAACTGGGGAGCCTTCTCTCCAGCTCCTCAAATAATGCTTAAGAGCATGGGTTTCAAAGAAAAGTAGATTTGTCAAACAGAGTCAAATAAGTATCCAAATATTAAAAGTTTTATATACAGATATTATGATAGTATTTGACTAACAAAGTATGGTTAATATTATGTTTTGGTTTCTACAGATGCCTGGAAAAACTACAGACTTTATGTCCCAAATAACAGTGGATTCATTTCTTGTAGTTCTAGAGACTGATAACCCAAAATCAATTTGATGATTGGTTTGGTATCTGCCGAGGTTTTGTCTTTGTCCTGCAGGTAGTGGTTACTTGCCATGTCTTTATAAAGTCTCACTTCTTGTTGGGTAGATTGCTGCCTCCTTTGTTTATCCCCAGTTTCATCTTCTTGGCAAGGTATCAGCTACATAGAGCTCAATATAAGAACCTTGCTTTAGATTTATCTAGATCTTTAAAGGCCCGCCTGCTAAATACCATCACATTCTAAGAATTTGGGAGTGAGGAATTCAGTATACGGATTTGGGGAGGCCATGATCCGTTTATAACTCTGCCATGAATCCAGGCAGAAGTCAGGCATGCCAATGGATTTTGGAATGATGGATACCGCTTCTTACCTGTGCTTTGGAATCCCCACAAACTAGAAACTTGCCTGTGAGGTTTTTAATGGATTAGTGAAAGACTGAAATGACTAAGGTTGCCTTGAATTAACTGGGATTGATTTCTGCTGTTTAAAAACATACCTAGTTACTGAAGCTATACAGAAAGAGAAAAGTGGCTTTTCTCTGATTTATCTCTGTGACCTGAGATAATACTAGCTACTTATACACTGTGTGCAGTGCCTGCACACCCCAGAGTACTGAGCCAAAAATAACTGAAAGAAATTCAGGTTAATTGAGCAAAATCAATTTATTGAAGTTTCGGGGAACTCATAATTTATGAAAATCTGTAGAGAAGACTGAAGCAAGGGATTTCAGAAAGATAAGAAACAGAGAAGGAGGCAAAACAGCAGACTTGCAGTTGAAAGGACTTAGAAAATATTCTGTGAATACAATCTAGGTAATTGCAAACACTAAGACTCAAGGGGCTGTTCTTCCTCATGCATCATTTGCAGAAATTTTCCCTGAGGGGTTCTGGAATGGAAAAGAAGGTACTGACATTTGGCTTTATGCTAGATGAGTTTCCTGTGAAGTTTTCTCCACTGGACACCATGCACAATGGACCTGAAATGACTAGTCAGTGGAAAACACCAATATCATTTGAGACGGGGCAAAGGAGCAGAGAAGCCCAAAATGTGACAGCACTCATTGTGCTGGCCCATTGAAAACATCCAGTTGAACAGCTGTTGCTGATTTTCCAATAATTACCAGTTATGTTTCAGACCAAATGAAAATTACCCAGGACGCCGAGGAAAGGAAAGGTCAGCATTGCCTAGGATAGTTGGATATGGTTTGGTAGCAGATGGGAGAAGTGTGGAGACCTTGAAAGATGCCTAGGATCTGAATCATCACATCAGGAGGAATATCATGATGAAGGGAGGGTAGCCTGGCTGTATGGACAAGCACATGAGAATGATGGATACAGAGCAGAGAAGGGAGAGGGGAAATGCAAACTCCTTCTGGCAAGTTCCACTAGATCAGTGAGGGGATTTCCAAGGGGAGCTGCATAGAAAAACTCTTGTGTTTCCGCAAGGAGGATTTTGATTTATTGGCCCAAAGAAAGTCACTGAAGGTTCTTTAGCTGCCATTTCCCAGTGGTCCAACATCTCTTTTGTTTAAAATTTCAAGACAGCCCAGCAGAAGTTGTTCAGGGGCCTGGGAACCTCAGCTGTCATCAGTTTTGCTTTTAGCTACTGTTAAAAGGTTCTTTTCTACCTAACATTCTATTTTTGCTTTGAAAATCTTGCTTTTTTATTTTTCCAATTTTAAAATAATACTGTGTGTCATATTTTCTTAATTTTAAGTGACTTGAAAAATAATTTACTATACCATATCATAGAGAGTAAACTTATTTTGAATTTTTCCTAAACAAGGTTTTCCTTTTGTGTATAATGGCTTTGCTGTAAAACATATTCAACACATGTAAGAGTAACTAACTTTGAACTTTCAAGAGGTTAGGACATATCAGTCCTTTAAGACTGCCACAGAACACTGATTCCTGTAATTTTTATACTCTGCAATTTTTCTTTGCACATTTTACCATTTTAGCTTTAAATTATTTATTTTCAAATACACTTTACAAAATGTTTCTAATGAATACATTTGTGGTGTATGCATGCATGTTCTATATGCACATGTGTACCTGTGCTTACAGAGGCCAGAAGAAGGTGATAGATGCTCTATTTTGTTTCTCCCAACCTTATTCTATTAAGGGAGGGTCTCTAACTGAACCTTGGGTCTCAGTGTCTTTGCCTAGGCTGGCAGCTTCCAAACCCCAGTTGTCCTTCTGTTTCTGTTGTCAACCGATCCAGGGTTACAGATGGGCATCTGACCACAGCTGGGTTCTTATGTGTGTGCTGAAGATCCAAAATCAGGGCTCCACGACTGTTTAGCAAGTGTGCTTATTCACAGAGCTGATTCTCCAGTGTGTGTCGAACTTATTAGGGTTTATTTATAAACCTATATATATATATATATATTTGAGATATATAGCTGATTGTGTTAATATGGAACTCAATAAAGATCTATGAATTTTAAATTTAAGACAAACTCGTTCATGCCATTTTTAGAAAGATAGTCAAAACAACTCAACAATGACTCTCATCACTCCTACCCTCTTTCTGTACTCCACTTTGACTCTGCATACAGTCTTAGTGTATCTTACTAAACCACAATAATCGTTCTCATAAAACCAATTATTGAAGCAAAAGTTATTTTATCAAAATATATTAAAATTGCATGGTGGATGAGATAGTTAACCTCTACTGAGTAGAAAATCTTGACATTGCTATAATACCTTAGATTTTAAAAATGCTGTTTTAAGACAGGTCTATGTTTATTGTGAAGCTATTATGTTATTGCAAAGTCCTGATAAGTCTTCTAATTGGTAAACAACAGAATTCAACAGTTCATTGAGGTTTCTTGTACTTCTTCCACCCACACATTGTTACTTTTTTGTTTCATTTATAAGGATGATATCTTTTTTGAAGATCTAATTTCATTTTTAGGTGAAGCATAGAAATATAAAACCTGTGCATTCTAATGGATCGAGTTCCATAAAGACAGATGCACTCAGAGAGACACCAGTACCACATGGCTGTGCCGTTACCACACAGACCTCATTTTTCTGTCTGCACCCTTTTTCAGTGGAGATTAAGAAAGGCTCACCAACACCTTTATCAACACATATAGATTTTGATAAGGTTAGATCTTTGTCAAGCTTATCTGTAATTTTTGTAGCATGTCACTTAATCTTCTAATCCCCAGTAGGTTAAGTAGAAATTTCTAACTCAATGCTTTTACTTATTTTGCAAGCCTCTGAAGTATATAAATACTATATACATTTTTAATACTTATAACCAAGGTATTATACATTCTATTAGGAACACACATTTCTTAGGAGTACACAATTTTTTGAATAATAATGTAGCTAAGATATCATTTCAAGTGTGGTATGGCTTGGAAAGTTTCAACTCCTTTGATGTTGTAGCTCTCACATGTAATGCACAATTAGCGAACAGCTTTATACAAGTGGGAAATTGTTATTAAGATGTTACATTAAGTATTTTTAAAATCAATGTGTTTGTTTGTTTTTATATATTTTCAAGTTTCTGCACTTCTCCCCCTCCTGTTCTTATAAATAAGACTATTCAACTAAATCTAACCTTATTGTCTCTACCAAAATGAAAATAATATAATCATTTCAAATGACATTGAAAGGAAGATAACATCATTTTTAAAATTCCATAATTTCAGTAAATGTACTGAAAATGGTTACAGATTTCTTAAGATTAAAGCTCACATAATCATTATTAGAAACAGTTAATTTAATTTAATTTTTAAGTAAGAATGTGTAATTATATTACAGAAATGAGGAAAGTAAAAAAATGAAAGCTTCAGTATTCTAGCCATGCCATTTAATTTTCCCTATGTACAATAATATAGTAACAATTATGGAAAAATTATTGAAAATATTGATGCTATTGCTCTGCATCATCGGAGTAAAATTATGAGCCAAAATATTCTATTGAGAATTATAAGAAGTACAACCCTTCTGCTTGCCCTCTGAATACGTTTGTGTCAAAAATCTCAGAAATATAACCAAGCTATCTTTCCACCTTAGATCTAATTGTGAAAGGCATATTCTCGGCCACAAGCTTACTCTGTTGCCTTATCATTTCCTGTCTTCTGTTTAAAATTACCTCCAAGTCAAATGACATATTAGCATCAATCAATGGCCATCAGGAATTCAGAGGATAGCAGCTGTAGTCTTGATTGAAGTGATTGTGTCAATGGTCATTGTTATCATTACCATGAAGTTAGGGGGGAAGTATTGTAGTGACATACGTTATCCAATATGTTTTATTTTAATATATGTTATTAAAAAAAGAGGACAACCAGCCAGGAAAACAAATCAATAGTTAATTGGATTTTACTTAAGACCCTTTGAAAAGTCATATGGAAACCTACTACTGTAGATTTCATCTATATGGAAAAATATATAAAATGGAAGTATCCAACAATGGGGTGACAATACCTCTACCAGGTATCACAAGCTAACAAATAAAAAGCCCAGTTCTAGGAAATTGTTACTTCCTTTAGAGTTTAAAGTCAGCAAGTTACAATAGACGCCCAAATGTTATAGACTATTGTCAATGCAAGACCTATTTGCTGAAGACACCACATACTTGAGTCATAGAACATGAATATAGCAAGATAGTACTGACCTGGAAGTTTCACATCTACTGGGAAGCTTTTATATTTCTGGAAGACGCTATGCATGTTCCCTGGGATAAAACCACTCATTAATCTTATTGAACTGTGATCTCTAAGAGCTACAGTAGTAACTGGTGTGGCCACACATGCCTACTGGTACAACAGCGGCATGAATATCATGGAGATAACCAACCACTTTCTGATTGGATGCAAGGCCCATTCTACAAGATAAAACTCATATCTGACACCATTATTAGACCAAGAACCTGTGACTAGGCAAGTCATAGACTGTAGTGATAGGGGAGCGGGCCTGCTTTTCATCCTGCCCGGCTCCCGCACGGCT
>LOJH01039501.1:1538-14826 GCA_001685095.1 Ellobius talpinus | reverse complement strand
CTCTCTCTCTCTCTCTCTCTCTCTCTCTCTCTCTCTCTCTCTCTTCTTTTTTTGATGCAATAGCCGTATTAGCCATGCAGTACTGTTACTAGTTTTGACAGGCTCACCAGCCAGATTCCCTGTATTCATATCCTGGTTCTTCCACTTATGGAGTTTGAGAAGTTACCATGTTTCTCAATTCTAAAATCAGGATCAGAACAGTAGGCACACCAAAGACTCATCGTGAAACATAGTGACACTAACATAAGTAAAAATGCTCAGATGAGAAAGTGGCTGGCCGTAGTGCTTGGTATTTGTTCATTACTAATTTCAATAATGCATAATATTAGCAACAACTTTTTCTAATTTATAATGTGATAATTCATTGGCCAAATAAGCATGACTGTTTAAAAGCTCTATTTCTAATATAATAATCATTTTCTAATTCATTTTATTACTATTTTGTAGTGTATTGTTAGTACCTTATTAAATTGATTCATTAAGCAATGGCATGATTTATGCCATAAAATCATTATTTTAAGGTCATTGTAGAATATTTAAAAAAAAAGAAGCAGTATCAATTATAATAATTGGACTCCACTTTGTGGCATTTATCTTTCAAAATAGCACTTCTGAATTTTGCAAGCTTCTCTCTATCCTCCCAACAGAGTTGCCTTTAACATGCAGCTATTCATGTGGCCTGAAAAAGGCCGCTTTCTCCTTTCCCTAGGAATGTGCAGTGGAGGCGGAGGCGGGGGTGTCTTGCTAGTGGAAATGTGAGAACAGCAGCTCTTTGAATGTTGGCCATGACGTAGCATGGGAACTGGGAGCAGCTGCTGGTGGAGTGTTTCACACACAGCAGGGCAGTGGGAATGGGAAAAGCCATGAGGAAAACAACCAGGGCAAACAAATGCAGAAGAAAGGGCAGCTGGGGTCAAACTCCAGGACAGAAAAGGTTAGACTGCAGAGAGAATGGCACAAAGAATAAAGCACTGAGAAATTAAAGTCAAGGGCAAGCTTCAGCTAGGAAACAAGTGACAGATAGGGACACTATTGAAAGTTTATATACTCAGAAATACATCCCCATATGTATATATACATGTATATATATGTGTATGTATGTATGTGTATATAAAACTTTAAAGAAGGAATTTAAGACATCAGGAAAGTAAAACATCAATGCATAAGGAAATGAATTTGCTGTGTAAATATATTTAATAGGGACATATTTTACTTAAAATAATAACAGAGTACTTATTACTGTAATCACTAATTTCAGAATTAGCAAAATGAATTCTTGATTAAAATAAATTAGACATTAAATAGTATGCATAAAGATCTAAGTCATCAAGTGTTCTAACTAACACTCCATAATGATTCAGGTTCACATTACAAAATTTCTTTAAAAAAAGAATCTGCCTTTCATTCTCTACCACTCTACAAAGATTTCTTTGATGGCCGATGTCTTTTTTTTCTCATTTGTCCTTCATGTAATTTAACTTTTGTCACACTTCCCGCTACATCATTCACTTTCGGCCCTAAAGTCTCACACATCCCAAGGCTTTAAAGACAACATGGAGAATGAAGTTGTGAATCAGGTCTTATTTAACACACGTAAGGCAGATTCTGGAACATATGTGCTGCGTTACTTTCAAGGATACCTGACCAATTTCAACAGCAGGTTCCTCTTGAATAAAGTACAGTACTTGTAAAAGCCTTAGAAAACACATGTTCTGAAGCTAAACCATGTGCCTTGACCTCGGCATGCCACTCTCCTAAACGTTGAGATTTACACCCTTCTTTAGCTCTTTAAAGGGTCTTGTTCAATTCCTCCCATTTTTTTTCTTTAACAAAGTTGAGGTCAAGCATAAAGGATTGTTCTCTCTTTACTGAAAAGATGTTTTCCTAGTGCTTAATTGTCCTTTTTTTCATGGGTCATTCTGCTCTTAATACCAACAAATCCTTCCTGACCTAACCTTTTCGAAAACAAACACATTCTTCCGTCTTCTTTGTTCTTTTCATTTCCTTTACCGTCAACATATTTAAAACTGTCAGTAGGCGCACCAGGCTTGCCTCTGCAATCCAAATCATTTAGAAGAGCAAACTATCAGTTAGAATGCATCAGGGCTATTTTTCTTTCATATTGTTTCAATAGTTGAGGTGGAAGGGTAGCTTTCATTTTTTTTAACCATGAAAATCCTTCGCTAACATTCTCAAGACAGCAGGATCATCACATTACAGAAGTATCATAATCCATAGTTTGAGAGGGATTTTGCTATCCATAGTCACAGTGAAACAGTATCCCCTGAAAGCCTCATAGAAATACAGAATCACGAAGTTCTTTGAAGATGAACTGAGTCTCTGGTGGGTGTTCTCATTATTTCTCTAGGTGACTTTTAGCCCTGCTAGTGAAATGGACAATTGGTGGTTTTCACAGGAAAGCTTTGATTCCTCACTTGGGACTACTGAATAATCACAATCAGGAATGAAATCCCAGCAACAGTAATTTCATTTTGTATCTTTCTGTCTCCTTGGCTCAAAGCACAAAAGTAGGTTTCATTAATTACTTTTCTATTCCTGTGATAAAACACCATGGTCTAGGCAACTTACAGAAGGGTTTATTTGTGTTCATGATGCCAGGGGAAGAATCCATAATGGGGGTAGGGTATGGCAGCAGGTGTCTGGAGCAAGAAGATTCACATCTTCGACTGCTAACAAAAACGGTCAGTGAACTGGAAATGGGTTGAAGTTATGAACTCTCAAAGCCAGTGGCATACTTCCTCTAGCATATCCTCTCTAAACTGCATCACCAACTGGTGACCAAGTGTTCAGACCCCTGAGCCTGTGGAGGAGATTTCTCATTCAAACCCTAACTCATTATTGTCAAGTCAGGAGCATAACCCCAGCCCCTGACATCTATCCCAGCCCCCTGTCCTGGGAGTTGCATTGGTCTGGACTCCAAATCCCAGCATGCCAGGTCATGACCCCTCCCTGGGGGAGGGTCAGGACCACTCCCGCAGGGTATTTAAGTGGTTTCCCATGGGAAGAACACGTGGTTCTGGGTTTGTAGTGCTCCCTACTTTTCTGTTTCCCCTGCCATGCTCTAGGCCACCTGAGAGTGCCACTACTTAATAAAGCATGGGCATTTAATTCGCTTTAAGCTGACCTAATTGGAATTCTTTGCACTGGCTGAGCCACATGTGTTTGGATTTTTTCCTAACAATTATTAGTAACCTTTCCAGATGAGTCTCTTCACATTTCCAGAACACTAGAACCTCACAGGACATCTTCTCCCTCCACTTCTGAAACAGATGTAATTATCTCTTGCAAATCAAAACTATTCCCCCAAGAACTTTTCCAAATAAATTTGCAAGAAGGACTTTTTTTTGATCATCTTCTCGGACCAAAGAAGAGACAATGATGGATGGAATTCCACCTTAACCAGACTGGCTTAATTGTGCATACTTCTTCTCTATTGAAATTTAAAACTCCTGTACCCAGAAGAAGGACTGAGGGTCACTGTATCCCTATGTTTGTTCTTCTTCCAAATGTAGTCACACTGAAAAAAAATCACCATTCCTTTTCTCTTTCATATGGGTCTGGATATTAAGCCTGGCTTATTGAGACTGCTGAAGTGTAAACTTTTGCTCTAAAACTTCTATTTACCCAGTTGTGAAAACTATTTTGTAGACCAGCGTTTTCCACTGCAAAGAGAGTGAATGCTACATAAGTAATATTAAACGTTCTAATAAGCACATTTAAAATGTCAAAGGAAACAACATTGTCAGTTGTTCTGTTTGACATGGTGTACAGACTCCATATTAAAGAAAAATATCCAAATTTGAATAATCATAAGGAATAAATGAGGTAAATACTTTATGATGATATAATTTAATTAACGAAATAGTAAAATATTCTCAGTTCTACATGTAATCAGTACAAAATACATTTTAGGAACTTCAATTTTTGTACAAAACCCTTGAAAACTTAATGTGTGTAACACTGTAACATGTCTCTATGTGGACTGGATGAATTCAAGGTTCCAACAACTTGATGTGTTACCACATTGGAAAACGCAGTTATAGACAGTGCAGTGTGAAATAGAGTAAATATAAACTCATTCAGTAGCGGATAATGTTGCTTGTACTTTATTAAAAGATTCCCTGTATTCTTCAAGTTTCTCTTTACCTTCCTCCTTCAGTCCAAAGGAAAGTTAAGTGCCTGGTCTCCATGGTTCCATGGTACTGCAACTTCTATAGCACAGAACTTTCTCCCTGATGCTATGCTTAACCTCTCTAGTTAGAGTTGAAATGCTCAAGGTGTCTAACATTTTGAAGACATACATTTATTTTCACATCTTAAGCTTGACTACCTGACATGTGCTAAATGTAGGGCAATGGTTCTCAAAGTATGGTCCCTGGAACAGCAATATCAACCTCATTTGGGAATTTGTTAGGAGTGCCAAATCTCGAATTCCACCAAAGTCCTAGTCAATTCAAAACTTTGGATGAGGGGACCGAGCAAATTGTTTTAATTAGCCTTCTGAGTAATTATGATGCTCACTAAATTTTGAGAACCACAGATACAGAAAAATATATTTCCATGGAGAATACTCTGGTTCAATCTTAAAACATTTTAGGTGTCGTTAAAGAAATAAATCAAAGAAGGATACGCTAGGCAGGTATAGCAGTAGAATCGCTCCTTAGTGATGCTGAAGTGAGCAGGCTAGGCATCCTTGGTTTAAGTTCAAAGCAATAGGGCCTATGCCATTAGCAAGAGCAGATGGTGCATCTCATCTAGGCTTCCTGCTTAGAAAAGACTCTACAATGCAAACGAATTAGTATAGAATTATTACAGAAAAGAAAAGTGTGAGGAAAATGTTAAGATCTGCCAACATATTCAATGATGATAAGGAAGAACATACAGAGAAAGAAGATGTGCTTAGAAAATCAATGTCACCCCAAATAAGCATACATTTTAGTTAGTTTTATTATTTTGAGTTGTGTGTGTGAGTTTGTGTGTGTAACTTATGTGTACATGTTTTGGGGTGCCCATGTGGATGTTTGAGTGACATAACACACATATAGAGGTAAGAGTCCAATCTTGGGTGTCAGACATGTTCTTCCACTTTGTTTGAAACAAGATCTTTTGGTTTTTGCACCTTGATATATGAGGCTTGCTGGCCTGCCTGCTTCTGCACATGCCTTTGTTTCCAACTCTGATCTTGTCTTAGAAGAGCTGGAATTTCAGATAATTGCTATCGTGTCAGGCCTTTATATAGGTTATAGGTATCTGAATTCATGTTGTCACATCCACACAGAAAGCAAAAACAGGCACTGACCTATTTCCCCAGCCTGGTTTTCATTTTTGAAATTTCAATGATTTTTTTAGTATCACTGAACAAATGAAGCCACTCAAGTATTCCTGCATGCTTATGGCATGGAGAAGTTGAGAGACAATGGGCTATCCTGGGAAATAACAGAACACACATTTTTTTGCATGTATGAATGGACTTTTTGGTCTGTTATCGACCAAGTAGAATTATGACCATGACTCCTCAGTATATAGTATGCTTACTCAGAGGTAATCCAATGAAAGGAAATGAAAGAATGAAAGCAGGCATGGCTATGCAGGATGTGAGTGCCTAGAATGTTCCTAGAACATGACAACAGTGGTGTGCACGAGGAGAACAACTATGTATGCGTGTTATCAGAGGAACGTGAGCAAATATTTTAAAATATGCACCATTACTGACATGGTCCTTTAACGTACTGAAAGAATTTTATGCCTAGAAATGCCTTAATAATATTTAATTTAACATGTTTTCACAGTCTATAATACCTTATGGTTAAGATAGCATGTATTCTTTATGTAATAGTGTATTTTCATCCTTTCATTGTCATGCATGGATTTATTACTGAGTGCAGAGATTGTAGACTACTCTCTTCCATGATGAATAAGGAAAATGGCCACGCCACTCAATGTCTATGCATTACTTCAAAACTGAAAAAGATTCTTCTTTTAACATTCTTTCCTTTTGAGTTTTGATACTCATTTGTACTTGACTAAATATGAGGATTTGTTTTACTTTAAGAGTTGAATTATTAAAATAAATTTGATTAGATTTTAATGTAGTTGCTAAGTTGTAAAGGCAATAAGGAATAGCTTGCTTTCAAATTTTAGATTTGAAAGAAGTGTGATTTTGAAGGGTACACAGAACTGGTTTTAATCCATTGGTTTGTTAAAAGCAGCTTTCAATTTTTTTGTATCCAAGAATTATTTTAAAAAAAAGAGTAGGTTTGGAAAAAATCAAGCATTTCACACCTTTATTGTCCAAAACAGATTTAGAGTATGACTTGGTTAATCCCAAGTTTAATGGGCCTTTAAGACAAGGAAATATGACAGGACAGTTCTGACGATCGGATTCAGATCTTGTGACACCTTACGTTGGATGTGACTGCAGTCATGTCAGGTTTGTAGATCTCAGTTTCCCTACTTATGAAAGTGAGTAGTCATAGCACGTACTTATAACACAGAAAGAAGAATGTTGCAAGGATTGTGAGGGTGTATCTGAGGACGCTTAATAAAGCAACACCTTCAACACCCTGATAATGGTCGATGTAGTAACATCCGTACCAATGCACACCGGGAGGGAGGACACAGGATTTCATGCCAACAGAAAATCTGAAACAAGGAAACGGATGTCTTCCACTTCTATTTCTGGCTTCAAAATAAATTCGGAAGCCTCTTTATTCACTATTTCTATGTCGAGGTAAATTATGACTTGATCTTATCCTGCTATTGATGGTCACACTTGTCTGCCCTATATGTCTCAACCATTTTCACTGATCTTATATACAGCTGACAGACAAGTATGGCTTTCTTTTTGAAGAAAAATGAATTTGTCAAGTAACTAAACCCAGGATAGTCTGGTGTCCGGAAAGGTAAAGTCAGACAGCTTGAAATTCCACTCCTTCTCTTGCATTGCTTTTCTCAAATTTAGGACTTCTTTCCTTTTCTCACATCTATATATGCCTTTCTACTACTTCTGCTTTGTTTTCACCTTTTCTTTGTCTTACCAGAAAGAAATGTGAACTTGTACCTAGGTTTAATGTAATGTTTGTCAACAGATAAAGCACCATAAGTGATTAAATTCTTTATTTTGTATACTTACGCTGCTATCATGACAGTAATGCAAGCTTTTCAGCACAGAAGCTAGCTAATGCCCTAATTTTACATACATTCTTTTAAATGTAGAATACACATAATATAACTGAGTTCTTCATTCTATAAATGAATGCAATCTTTTGATATCAATATCCACTTTTACAATGTGCACTGTTTTATTTTATTTTTTATTTTTTGAAATTTTAATATAATTATATCATTTTCTCCTTCCACCTCTCCAACCCTTCCTATTCATTTTATTCCCAACTTGTCCTCTCAAAATTTATGTCCTCTTTTAAAATTGTTGCCCACACATTCACACAGCACAAACACATAAATATATATTCCTAAATACATTAATGCAATTTCCTAAATCCCTCAAATATTACTTTATATATATTTGATCTCAGGGCTGAGGACTTGGTATTGAGTAACCAACTGAGGAATATTCCCTAAGGAAGACCATTTCTCCTGTTCTCAGAAGACACTTTAGACATAAGACTTGGAGAACCTGATCTGTAACGATCTGAAACCTCCTGCACCCTGAGAACAAGATTTCATGGAACCAAATTTTCCACTCAAACTTCCAAAGGAAGGATGCAACCAACACTCCCACTGAGCTATGACACCGATGAGCAACAGAAATGAAGCTTGACACACTTCCTGGCAATAACCAACAGAGATTAGTCTTCCTTTAAATGTCAGAGAGACTAAACCCATGAAGTTTCATTAACCTGAATAGTTATCTTTATTTGTTTTGTTCCCTTTCTGAAAAATGACTCACTGTTATAACTAGCTATGATTATGTAGCAGATTGGTTAGAATAATGGTCAAAGTAAATAAAGTATGTGATTGATTTCACTCAGTTTCTTGTAAACCGAAATCAGGGGCTCATCATCTTTCTGCTAGAAAAACTTTCTAAGGATATCTTTAAGGTGATTGCTCAAAAATAAAGGAATTAAATTTTCAACTTACAAGAGAAGCACGAGCCAAACATTGACTAAATTATTTAATATGAGAAGTTTACGTCTATATGGCCTCCAGATAAAAGGTTTAGAGTTATGGAAGAAGTATTGCAGTTGCAACTAGCCACATATATATTATGATATGAATAAAAGAAGCATCATCATTGGTTCTAAACTAAATTTTATCATGTATGCTCTCTTCCTGATATCAAGATAAAGGATCATAGAAATGAACTGGAAGTATCCTTAGACAAATTGTAATGTTTAATTTCAAAAATAAGAATTATAGTTTAGAGATGTTTACATATTAACCCACCAAAGACTGTACGATTGTTTGCTATAGCCTACCATCTCCTGCCATATATTTGCATGTAATTGCAATCAAGTCCTTGTGCAAGAATTAAACCATTAATACTTTCTCATGTTTTACAAATAAATAAATAGTATAACTAGACTGGATCATAAAGTCTTTTTTGTGGTGCTGTGGCTATAACTTGGGACATTCTGGGTAAGCATTCTACCACTTACTTACATTCTCAAACTCACATCGTTGATTATTTGTTTGCTTTTCATTTTTGAGACAAGAGTCTCAGCATGTAGCTCTGGTTGTCCAGAAAAATCACAATGTATACCAGACTGGCCTGGAATTTACAGAGACTGTCTCCCTCTGCCTCTCAAATGCTAGAATTAAAGGGTACATAACTATGCCTGGCCCATGTAGTATTGATTTTCAAGAGATCTTCCTATCTTTCATAGTCTTTTGACCTCAGTCATAAATTTGCAAGTAGTTGTCACAAATCGTGTACTACATTCTGAAACACAAATGTAGCACTCAACATTTTACAAGAAAATTGAAAATTTATTCTAAGAGTGCTTGGATAGAATAAATTTGACCATTGGTTGCCTTTGGTCACTCATTAATTATATATGACTTAAGTGAAAGATATTTTAAGGAGGAAACTGATAAGATTTTAATAGTACTGAGCTACCATGGGGTCAATGGACATATAGAGGCACAGAGTCATTTACTGGTATTGTTTCGGCTTAGCCAATGCCACAGATAACAATCTACTATACAAATATCTCAAGATTATTCATCATACAAGAATTAAATTATATAAGATCTCAAGGGGTCTGGAATTTGAAACTTGTTTTTTTTAATAAAGATCTAGTAATTATTCAACTGGACTTTCAATCACACTCTCAAATAGACCATTGGTGACAGAATAACCTGGCTTATCATTTTTCCCTATTAAAACTTTGAGACCAAATTCTTTCAAACCTAGTTTTCTTTCTAGTCTCAGGAGTATACAATCTGTATCCTATGAAATTGAAAAAGAAAAAAAATGACTCTCTAATGACTAAACAAGTTTTATAGTTTGGAGGCATAACACAATGTCCTTTGTAGAGGAAATATACACTACCTCTATATCCATTTCTATGTTGCTAGTGTAAGACAAATGCTATTCTAAGAACTATGTGAATCAGCTCATTCAACATTATTGTACCTATGTTGGAGATGAAGGTACTGACAACCATAGAGGTTAGATGGTACAAAGGACACACAGCTAATTAATCAGATCCCCAAATCTATGTATTATCATCATAGTAATAACTGTAATAACACCGAGATCGAGAATGTATAGGGTACTGTAGACCAAGTTCTGTTCCAATGACTTATTATTATACTTATTGTTGTGACTTATTTATCCTAACAAAAAAATCACCAATGTAGAAACTTATATTATCTTGTCTTCTAGAGGAAAGACTAAAGCATAGAGTCACTAAACTGTCTAAGATACCACAGAAAGTAAATGACACCTGGGACACATACCTATTCCCTATATATACTAAACAAACCTATAAAAAACCTGCTTCTATGTGTGGATTGATGATAGTGATACTTGTTCGTAAGACAATTTTATACCATACTATTGACTCTTGTTTCAGTTAGAATTGCAAAGGAAATGATTTTTTCAGAATTCTAGCAATATCAGCACAAATGAATTGTCCACTAGCAATTCAGTGCCTCCACTGTGGTTCACCACTGTCATTCATGTGATTACAAGCCATACTGAACTGCAGCCCTTGGACATATCCGAAATTGGGTTTAGTAACATTAGGACTTATCAAGCAATACAAAGCATCTTATTATTATGAATATCAAATGAATACTCTTTTGAAACAGGTTCTTGCTATATAGCCCTGGCTAGCCTGAAACTTGCTATGTAGAACAGGCTGGTCAGATATTCACAGAGATTTGCCTGACTCCACCTTGACGTGCTGAAATTAAGAGGATACATCATTATGAATGGAAAAGTGAGTAACCTTTGTTGCTCCTTACAAACAAACTTTATGTACACATCATTATCCTATTCCAAGGAGGCCAGAGCATACCTACCTGCAGAAGCTTCCATCGGGTGTTCAGATCTTCCAGAGTGCTGAGATTATAAGATGAGAGCTGAATGCCCAAAGTGGTAAGCTGGCGAGCAAGGTCATTGGCATGATTGACATTCTCTTTAAGAGGTGCAATTTCTCCCCGAAGTGCCTATGAATTAGAAAATAAAAAAATAAATCAAAGAATTCTAGACATCTTGGAACTGTAAGACATCTTACTCTGTTTGGGGTGTAATGTCAGTTATGTTTAGTCTATGATCTGAAAGTGTTCATTTGTTAAAAAGCTAAAAATAGTATCTCTAGTACATATAAAATGTAAGCTCTCTGGCAATATTAGGGAACTGGCCTGTTTGAAATGTGAGTTTTGAAATTAGTACCTGTGGTGCTATGGATGAGAATGGCCCCTAGACTCATACATTTGAATGCTTAGCCCTCAGTTGGTGGAACTGTTTGAGGCAGATTAGGAGGCCTTGTTGGAGAAGGTGTGTCCATGGGTTTGGGCTTTGAGGTTTCCAAAGACTATCCCATTCCCAGTTAGCTCTTTCTGACTCTTGTTTGCGGATGGGATGCAAGCTCTCAGCTACTTCTCCAGGACTACACCTTCCTACTGCCATGCGACCAGACATGATGGTCATAGGCTTGCCCTCAGAAACTTTAAGCACCCAATAAACTGCTTCTTCTGGAAGTTGCCCTTGGTCATGGAATTTTGTTGCAGCCATAAATTGTAGCCAAGACAGTGCCCCTCTCAAAGAATCCTCAGATATTCTAACCCCTTTGATGAGGTGAGGAAGTAGCAAGAGGCAGTAGTTATAAGGAATAGACACCAGACATATTTGCTAGTCACTTAAATTTGGACATCTTCACCCCCAAATCTGACAGAACTAGATTTCTGTTGTGTGTAATCACTCATTTATGGTATTTTCTTCTTTAGTAGAAGCCCAAATAGGCTATCACACTAGGCTGTATTAGTGTTACAGCATCGTGTTCCAGTTCCTTGGTACATGATGCCGTGATAAGCATCACCCACACATACATTAATCTTTCTCCTACACACCGACCCTATGAGACCGGTATGTGGTGCATTCTCATTTTACTTTTGAGAAACTAAACTTGCAGGTCTTAAATTGTGCCAAAATTCTATGGGTAAAAATGTTGTAACCTGGGATACATATTTGGATTTGTTTACTTCAGAGTGCATATTCTTAATTACTACATTATGTAACTTGACACAAAATCTGGAATGACAACGGGACGTGACAAATAGAATGCTGCTAGATTCTAAGTCCTATGTTTCAAGCAGCAAGGGATTCTTTTCTTTTTACAATGAGAAGATAAACTAAATCATGCAAGTACATTCATCCTTTGTACCTACTACATAATAAATACTTTTATTTAGGGAAGAGGGTATTTTGTCAGCCTAGGATGACTTTCTGCTCTCATGGTATTTTAGTCCATGTTGCAGAGACTTTGGACGGCTCCTATGGGGATTTTGGCTGTTTCTGAAGTTTGAAAGCAGGCGCCTCTGATGTGATGCACCATGAGGATCTATTGAACAGAACACTATGCAGATATGCAGAGTAGAATATCATGCATCATAGCTACCCTATCAAGTTGGCATTTATGGATCTTTAACATGATGCATGACAACCAAATGTTCCAACGAATGACATCTAAGGGACAAACTCCCTCACTTAGGAGAACAGTTTATGTAATGTAATGTCTGTTCACAAGGACAGCATCACTGAGTTGACTCGCTATTGGACTTGCTTGACCCGGGAGGTATTATTTCCCTGTCAGGTGTTCACTGTTTTTGTATAAAAACATTGTTTGTAATACCCACATCTATAGCCCTTATATTTCTTTTGATTTCAAATGGATGTTGGTTTGTACATTTGAAACAGGGATGGCATTATCCTCAAATCAACCTGAATACCTGACAACAAACATATACCATTTACAGAGAATATAAGACTCTTAAATTTCACTCTGATGAAATATAGCAAGATTATCACTAATATTTTTAGCAGAGAAAATGTAGATTTATTCAAGAAAAATAAAAAAGAACTCTCAGAGGGTCACCAACAGAGGAATATTTTGAACTTAGCGTTTTAGGTTTAGGACGGGATCTTCCTATAGCCCAAGCTGGCCTCAAATGCAAAGCAATCCTCTTGCCTTATCCTCCAAAGCAGGACTTACAGTTTTAATATTTTTCAGACAGAGTCTCAGTATATATGCCTGGCTAGCTTGGAAGTCAATATGCAGACTGGACTGATTTTAAACTCAGAGAGATTCACCTGCTTCTGTCTTCCAAGCACTAAGATTAAATGTGTGTGTGCTACCATACCCAGCCCCTTCAGCTTTTAAAAGTGGCCATTAAAATATACTAAAAACACAATTTCCTGTGGGGAGGTGAAAGTCTTAGTCTATTAATGATTATTTTAACACCTGAAGAACAGGATAACCCGTACTGAAATGTATACTTTAGCGGGAAATGTTTGTTACTTACTATATAAAAATATAAAACCTCTGCATTATACACATTTTTACACATTGTATTGGTGGAATGACATTGGAATCATACTGAAATTGCAGCAGTTCCTAGTAAAAGTTATTCCATTTCCTTATGAAGAAATACATTTTTTAAAAGCATTTGCACTAAATGCCCAGGTAGAAAGGCTATTAACTCCTTTATGTGGATATTTGTGTCTCTCAAGGGAATGATTCATACTTATTTTGTTTTCTGAAATGTAAAGGTTAGAAAACAGACTTCTGAAATGTCA
>LOJH01039498.1:0-14826 GCA_001685095.1 Ellobius talpinus | reverse complement strand
CCATGCGGGAGCCGGGTGGGACAAAAGCAGGCCTGCTCTCCCCTATCACTACAGCCTTTGGTCAGTTTGTCCAGTGCATGCAAATCCTTCCCTCTCGCCCTCACACCACACCATGCTTCTGGGAAACTGTAATGATGCCACAAACAGCCTCTGATTCTGTTTGTGACTTCTAGCACTTAGCACCATCTGAACTTATCTAGTTAGTTTACCTGTCACTTATTTTCTGTCCATCCATTGTAAGCTATTTTAAAAAGTAGGTGACTCATGGTGGGCATCCTTTAGGCTCAGAATAGCACTTGGTCCATGCTGGGCATCCAAAATGATTACCCAAGAAAACGGATAAATGCATGAATGAGTGAGGGCGTGACTGAGTGCAGGCAGGATGTCTTCTGTAACTAAGCAGTGAAATGACTGTTCTCGGCACCATGGTGAAAAATGCACACATGGCCAGGGCTGCTACCTTTCCATCACAGATGTCACCTTTGACCTTGTATAAGATAATTATATAAATGTGACATTAAAAATATGCCTCTGGGGCTGGAGAGATGGCTCTGCAATTAAAAGGACTGACTCGTGTTCTAGAGAACCCAGGTTCGATGCCTAACACCCACATGGAAGCTCACAACCATCTGTAACTCTAGCTCCAGGGGATCTGATGCCCTCTTCTAGCCTCTCTGGACACCAGGCATACACAGAGTGCACAGACATACATGCAGAAAAATGAGTGTTTTTGGTGACCCCTGTGAAAGGGTCATTCAAACCCCCAGAGGGGTCACAATCCACAGGTTGAGAACCACCGCACTGACCCACACCTATTTCTCACCCCATCTGAGACACCCCAGACCCAGAATCTGGGGGCAGAGACACCACTCAGAGCATCAAGTACTGCCTAACTTTCTATCAATGTGCAAGGGTCACACATAAAATAAATATTAAAAAGAATACATTTCTCTCAAGGGTTTCCATAAGCCAATATATGCTGGGAATTATTTATTCATTAATATGAGACTGAGAAAGTTTTAGTAATGGAAGTTTTGGGTTCTTTATGTTTTTTCTCAATCTGTTATCATTGTGTGTGTGCATGACAATAACATATGTGGCATGAGTGCCACAGCACATGTGTGGAGCTCAGAGAACAGCTTAGTGGAGTTGGATCTTTCCTTCCACTGTGTGGTCTCTGGGAATCAAACATGGGTGGTCAGGCTTCCGTGGAAAGTATCTACCTGCTGAGCCATCTCACCAGCCCCTTCTTCTCCTTCTTTTTCTGCAGAAATGAGCAAGGTTAGTGCTATCCCATAGACATGTGTACTTGATGCTCCCCTGAGTATTAGAAAGAATAATGAATAAGCTAGACCCTCTTGGCTGTGGTTTATATCTCTTCTTTCTGTTTCACACAGGCTCTCTCATTTAATTCGTAAGCAGCCCTCTAAGTTAAGTGGCAAACGAGAGCACAGAGGCAAAGGGAGTTGGAATAGCTTGCCCAAGTTCAGTTAGACAGAAAGGACTGAGTCAGTAGTTCAAGCATGTGTCTCTTGTTTTATGAAAAAGTGTGTTGCCTTTAGACAGGAATTGGAGGGGTTGCACGTCTCACTTTTATTTACTACGTCAGTTAAGACTGCCTTTGTGGCAACAGAAAGGTGACCTCACCCAAAGTGACTTAGACAACAAAAGGCTTGAGTGACCAGACCATGCATAGCATTTCAAGTCATGTCCCACTTCAGGAGACACTGGATCCAGGAGCCCAAATGAGGCCATTAAGATCTGTGTTCTCTCCACTTCTCGCGCTGTCTCCATGCTTAGCCAGATCTCCCCTCATGGTGTTAGGATGTCTACTAGAGGCCAAGGTCACCCTCTCCTAGATTCACCTAGATTCATAGCAGTTGGAATTCCTAGAAGCCCTTGTTTCCTTGTGTCTGCATAAGTCATAGCTACATTAATTAATAATTAATTAATTAATTAATAATTAATTAATAAAATAAATTAATTTCAGTGGCCGGAACCCCAAAATATAAGAGTTCCAATTGGCTAGACACGAGTCACATGCTCTCACCCAAACCAAACCAAAAAGTAAACAGGGATATTTCCTCATTGACAAATCTGGATGTCTTTAGCACCCCCCCCAAAAAAATGAACAGTTGCCAAAACCCAGGGATACGGGCTGGAGAGATGGTTCAGTGGTGAAAAGCACATTCTGTTCCTCCAGAGAACCTGGGTTTGATTCCCAGCATCTGTGTCAGGTGACTTCCAATCACCTATAACTCTAGCTATAGCCTCCACAGGCACTCATATGCGCATGCACCTACCCCCATATGCATATGTGTGCATGTGTGCACGCATGCGTGCGCGCGCGCGCACACACACACACACACACACACACACATTTGTAAACCAGAAGGAGATGGTGGAGTGGTCATGGAAAAGAAAACTGTAATCTTGAAGATATGTCCCTTAAAATTATGGTATAACCCACTATTCTGCTGTATAAAAATGAGGAGGAGGAGAGACAAAAAGAGTAAGGGGGAGGGAGGGAAGGAGGGAGGGAGGATGAAAGATAAAACAAAAAGAAAAGAAAAAAGGAAGTGGCCCTTGTCAGTATCCATTCCAGAAGAGGACAGAGAATCCTGAATCTCTGACATGTTCTGTCATGAAAAATCATGTTCCAAACACCCATGGGTCCTTGTGTGTCAAAACTGCATTGCACTCCTTGAAGACTTAATCGCATCCAATCCTTGCCCCAAATCTATACTTCAGATACTTTTGTTTATCCCTATTTGATTACAGAGGGATCTTGGACTTAGAGGAGATAAAAACAACTTGCCACTGACCTAGAAGGTGACAAGCTTGGAATTAAAGCAAGGCATGCAGCTCCAGCCTCCTAGTGAACCCTTCTGCGTGGAGAAGGGCACCAGGAAGCACAGGCTCCAGCCACTACAGCCCCTCCCCACACAGCCCGCTGATACATGGCTTCCTTCTGGTTTGTCCTGAAATGGATGCCCTGACTGAAGATTCCTAAGACTCTGGACTGCCCACTCCCCACAGGAAATGTAGGTAACTGTGTCTAAAGCATTGTCCCTTTGAAGTTCAGAGGACAAAGTCCATACCTCTTCATCCCATGGCTTCTGATACCCATTGACTTCCCATTCAATTATATTGCTTTTTATCATCAACATATAATACTTTTGCAAAATAATGCAATTTGCCACTGCATCTTCATGCACATATACAGTGCACTTGTGCATTATCCAGCTTAGTCCTCCAAGGACTCCCCCCTCTTCTTCCCTTCTGCTGTCCCCTTCTGATGCCAATGCCTTCCTCTCTTTCAAAGAGGCTTTTTGATCTAAATAACTTCAGAAGGTACTAGGTCTGAATATGTACCATCCCTTACCCCCCATAGGCTCATGATTTCCATGCTTCGTCCCAATAGTGATGCTATTTTAGAATATTCTACAAAATTGGGAGGTAGTGTTAACCTGGAGCAATGAAGTCACTGTCAGCAGATCACAGCAAGCGCCCTATGTTTGAGTACTACCTCTCTAACTCTTTATATCCTGGCCCATCATGAGCTGAGCTGACTCACCAAACTTTCCCAACCACTAGAAACCATGAACAAAAATGAGTCCTCCTTCCTTTAGGCTGTTTCTGTCAGGTATTTTGTCAGGGACATGCAAAAGCTGTCATGGAGGGGGGTAAGCTTATCTTACTGCATCTGCAGTATGCTGGCTCAAGTGGGTGTCTTTGAGATTCCTAGAAATCCAGGCTCTAACAGAGAGAGAGAAAAGCAAACCACCAAATCAGAAGCCTGAATTACACAATGGACACGATGTAGGGAATCCTGATCTCCTAGAAGTCTTCTTGACTTGGCAAGACCGGAAGGCCCAACCAGTTTAAATTCTCTCCAGTAAAGCATCCCTAGTCTGGTTGGGGTGACTATAAATCTCAGGCATCAGGAACACTTGTTTTCGAAATTTTTTTTTGTTTCTCTGTAACTCAACCTAATTACTTTTCCTAGACCCCATTTTTTATGAGTGGACAGGGTAATTAACCCCAGTCTCCCTCTGCTTGCTTCTAAGGTCAGAGAGAAGGTCTTGGGAATGAGCTCATAGCTCTCTATGCAGGGTGAGGCGATTCTGTCTGGCCCTCAGGTCTCAGCCCCATTAGGTGCCCAAGGGGTGGCTACTGCCTTGGTCTCAGGCACTTGCGGGGTTCCAGGAAATGCTGAAGAACCTGGGCTCTTCCTGAGATGGAGCCAGGCTGTTGTCCATCTGCCTTCACTGCCAGTCCCTTCTTGAAATGTGTATTGTATTCTCCTAAGTGTGTCTAGGGAGTCTGAGGGGCAAATGCACCCTCCTCTGGGAAATCCCTCCTCTGTCTCAAAGTCCACATCCAGTCTCCAGGCTCTGGACAAGGCGTCTGTCCATATTGGTTTCATGCTTTCAGATATGAGCTCTGAACAGCTACCATCGCTGTACTGTCATTGAATGTTTTCATGATCTGATACGTTCCCTACGTTGATAACAACTCAATGGCCCCCAACAAGCCCTGTGACCCAGGGAGTCAAACAGAACACAGACTCACTATTTACTTGAATGAAAGATTAGAGTGCCAAGAGGATGGATGGGCCCAGGTTTCTTCTGCCTGTAGCTCAGCACCCCATAAATGTCTGGGTGGCCCAATAATCATTCTTGCCCAAGGTCCAACCATCAGAGGTAGAAAATGACCAAGAGTAGCCTGACTCACTCTCTTAAAAGTATAGTTCCAGAAAACCCCATGATTCAATGGAGGCCTGTTTTTAGTCACTTGGATATACTCAGTAGCAAGAGAAGCTGGGAAACATCTAGATTTGTGTCTTGGGGAAAGAGGGCAAATGGTGATGAGGAGAATAGTTTTTGTCAAAGACAGTCTTTGTCAAAATGCTGACTCCTGATTCTATGCTATGTGCTGTCTCTTTGTACTATTCGCTGTTTCAGAAGAAATGAGTGTGTTTTATAGTTCATAGCCTTAAAATAAAATAGAATGGAGAAAATCCACAGGCAAACAGAACACCTTAGAGTTCTTTATCCATCCCTTATGCACACAAGAAATTTAATGACTAGCTTAGAAATTGGAGAATCACAAAGACCAAGCTTATCAATAGAATCCTTCCCCCTTTTCTCCTTCCTTTAGCATTTGAAATCTCCATAAATTCTAATGCTAGCATTTGATTTCTGTGTAGAGCTGTTAGCAGAAAAGCAGGTACACTGAAATTTATAGGCAATTAAGCAGACTTCCCAAACAAATTTTGATTCTTATATGATTCAGTGCCTGCTGACATGCACTGCCTCCTAAGTAAAATATTCCTCCTCCACACAAGAAAGTCCTGGGGAGGTGCTCTAGTTGCATTTCTGTTGCCACAGCAAATACTCTGACAAGAAGCAATTTAGGGAAGAAAGGGTTTGTGTGACTAATACTCTGGAATAGTTAAGACGGAAACATAAACTGTCACATCCATAGTTAAGAGCGAGAAAGAATAAAAACATGAGCCCTTCATTGTTTGCTCTTAGCTAACCTTCTTGTCTCTTCTACTGTTCAGGAACTCCTGCCTAGGCAATGGTGCTGCCCACAGTGGACTGAGTCATCCAACATCAGTCAGCAATCAAGACAATGCCCTCCAGACATTCCCGAGAGTTAACTTAATCTAAACAATTGCTCATAGAGTCTCCCCAGGTGATTCTAGGTGGTGTCAAGTTGAAACTAACCAACATAAGGGCACTAATAGCATATCTTAAGGTAATGTCTTTCTGTATTTTCCTGGCCCATGGTATAGGGAACATGAACAGAGCCCCCAGAAGATAGGAGTTGGCCTCCAGTCAGGCTGTATTCTTATCTGCTGAGAGCATTAACATCCTCCTCGGGATCAGCCATTATGACTATCCAATCTATTTCCAACACACTCTTGAGCTGCAGCTAAGTGATGTTAAGCAAGTCCATTTGACAATATACAAAGTGGCTCACAGAATCAGACATTCTCAGAAAGAACATCCAAGAAACATGTCTGATCTGAAAAAAAAAAGATGCAGAGTGAAGCAGTTAAGTGACAGTAGAAAACAGATGACATCTTTGAATCAAGACAAGGACAGTAATGGCAGGACCAGGGACCTGCCAGTCAGGGAAGAAAGCAGTTGACAGCTCATGGGAAGGGCTAAGCACAGAGAAGCATGCTTCTTGGAGATAGAGACAGTTAACCAAAGGAATGAGCCAACCGAAAGAAGTCATTCTGGGGTAGACAGAGAAGGCTAAGCACCCTACATCAAGCCACCAGGGAAGACCCTAGAAGTCCAGATGCCAAACATGCAGCCCGGTTCTCTTCCTTCAATCTTCACTGCTTCTTTTTCCTTATCTGAGTCCAACCAGAAGCTTATGGGTTAAGGTGCCCGCTGTAGTCCAGGCAAGTCCACACCAACCAGTAAGAACCCAAGTGAGGGATGTTTCATGGAAAAAAATAAGACCAAAAACGGCAGCTGAGAAGGCTAGGCAGCAAGAACCACAACTGTAACTCAGTCACACAGAACCCCTCCAGGATCCCATGGCTCACTTCAGTATTGACCACCAACATCCCGCCACTCTCATATAGATTCTACAGTCCCTTCTCATGTGTGCCTCCCATATGGGGCAAGATAGAACACATGATGATCATCCATGATCATGGTAGACTGTGATAAACCAACAAGATCTTCTCCAAAGCCTACAAGATGCATGAATGCAAGACTCTTCAGTGTAGGCATCAAGGAAGGTGGGGAAAGTATTCCAGGGTCAGATTATGAGGAGGTTGTACTCTTGTCAGGCTGTGTTCTTGTCTTCTGAGGGCATGGATATTCTGCTCAGGGTCAGCCATACCACCAGCCCGTGTATGTCTCTCCTACTCCTGGGAAATGTGGACAGCTATGCTGTTCAGTCATGCTAAATCACACCATGGAAATAATGAAAGTGCTAATTGTAGGCAAGTGCTAATTGTAAACATGGTTTTTTTTAATTTGGTGTCCGCTTAGTATTCTCAAACATCATGGAACACCCTGCAACCAGACACTGGAAAACCCACACTTGATTTCATCTTAGTTTTCTGAGCTCTGCCCTTGCATCCTGATACCATAAGGAGGTTAGTTCTGTTTCGACAGCCCTCCAAAAATCAATCTTAAAACAAGAATTCTCATAATGAAAACCCACCTCTGTTTTATATTATTCATTCCCAGACTCATTGTGTGGGACTAAATAGCAATTTATTGGTTCTTCTCCAGCATTTCAAGTGAGTTTTATGCTGTGGCACCCAGAGGGTCTGCATTGCTTCTGAAAGGGAATTTATTACAGCTGCCTCCATCTTACTTGCAGAATGGGCTTTGGAAGGAGGAATGCCCACACCATGTTGTAATTCTGAGAATATTCAGAGCCCCGTCCTGGTGGCTGAGTTAATTAGTGAGGGGGCAACAGGTCACACCGAGTTCATTATCACCAAGTTGATGGGCAGATCCGCTCCCTATGACCCTTCTTCAGCATCACGAGGACAAATACGTTTTCCTTCAGCAAACATATTCCAACAAATACAGATTCCTCCATGATAATTCTCAGCCCCAGAACGCAAGGTCAAAAGTGTCTAGAATTATGTGACATTTCAATTTCATGAAGAAGCCCTTTGCCCTGTTTTTGGCAGGAAAAGATTTAAGCAGTCATCTTCGTGACATCAAGATGGAGACAAGTTTAGACCTAGCTGGGATTGTGTGTTTATGGCAGATAAATAGCATCAATGGAACTGGACTCAGCTACATCTCTGTCTTGGACTTTTGTTGCTTCCAAGTTCCCAAGTGTCCACTCTTTGAGCGTGTCACTATGCAAAGGCCACTCTTGGAGTTGGAGATGTAGCTCAGCTGGTAGTTGGGGGCTGGCAGCTTCCTTCTTTGGGACAGAGTTAAGGCATGTAGGTGTCATGTTCTGTTTCTATGTAGCTAGCTCCTCACTTTGACTTCAGATGGTACTGAGAGACACCCACTTGTACAAGAAGAAGTGCCATGCAGTGTTCTTTGGGTGTGGGACTTTTCTTGAGGACAAGGCACAGTCTTCCCATCCCCAGGTAGATACAGTAACTTCTCTCCATTCCCTACCTCTGCACATCCTTTCAGAGTGACTTGCATTACAATTGGGTTTCCCGTCTCTGTCTCTGTGAAGATAGAATGAGGAACCTGGGCACTGTATCCAGGAGAGGTGGCAGTTGCTGACCGGCCTTTTGTGGTCATGCAAATGCTAGAAAATGTCACTTAGCTGGCAAGTTCAGAGCATGAATTATTTTGCTATCCTCCAGGCAGGTGAAACACTGTGCATTGAGAATTCCATAAGCCAAGGAGGCAGGGAATTGCAATTTGGTCTAGACATCTTTTATAAATGTCATTTAAAAATAGACTCTGGGAGCTGGAGAGATGGATCAGTGGGGAAGATCACTGACTGCACTTGCAGAGGACTCAGGTTCGATTCCCATTCCCACATGGTGCCTTACAACCGTCTGTAACTCCAGTTTCAGGGGAAGATCTCATGCCTTCTGGCCCCTGTCAGCACTGCATGCACATAGTACACAGATATACATGCAAGCAAAACAAACATAAAATAAAATGAATTTTAAAAAATAAAAGTGGATCCTGACACTAACTACAAACACGAGATCCACTCATTTCTGCTCTGAGGCTGGAAATGCCAACAACTACCACCCCAACCCCATGTTTGAGGTTAACCATACCCACCAAGCTGAACAGTTAACAGAGGAAATCTGTGGGCTGGCTTCTAGATTCTTCTTCATAGGTATTTTACTAGCATACATTTTTAGAATAAAAATAAAATGAGCTGCTGTGTAGAAGGCTTCAGATTCACCTTTATGATAAAGGAGGAGGTGGCATGGTGAGAAAATTGTTTTCTAGCTTGTATAGGGTTTCTGTCTTTGACACCAGCTTAATGAGCAGAAAGACATTGTTTGGGGGGTGATAGAATTTCTCCGCCTTCAGTTCCAGCAAATCAACAGGGCTGGTGATGGCCTGGATGGTGGAGTTCTTTGGCTTGGGGCTCCCTGCTGCCCTAGGTGATACTGTAAAGAAACACCCACACTGGCACTGTGCTCTCTAACATTCACTGCCTCCGTGAGCTCCTACCCCCCATTGTTACTCTCAATTTCATTTATTCTTCTCTGCTTTCCTTAGTGACTTTTGTCCTTTGATAAAATCATATGTGTGTAATGTGCATGCTGGTTACTCCTCCCTCCATTATTTCCCTCCCATCCTGCCAGCTGCCCTCCTTCCTTACAAATCCCTCCCCTTTATTTACTAGCGTTTGTGTGACATAGTATCGCTTGGAGTTTAAGTAGAACCATCTGTGTGACTCTGAGTTCGGAAGGCTCCATCACAGCCTGAGGGACTCACCAGTGAGTGCACAACTAGGTGACACACCTCCCTGTTTCACATAATCTGTTCATTGTCAGTAGATCGGCAATCGGTGATAGAGTCTCATGAGCCCCTTCCCCCTCCATAGATGACTGGAAGGTGCCAGAAAGCACAGCTTCTGTGATGTCATGATTGTCATGGCTGTGTCGTACTTAACAGGTAACATTTCAAAGCTGCTCTTATGAATTCTGGCTCCTATGTCCTTTCCAACCCCTTCTATGTCAAAGGAAGAGCCACCACTATTGTCCTAGGGACTGTTATACCAGCACCTCCTCCCAACTGCCCCCCTACATGGAAAATTACATTCCCCTCCTTCCTTAGAATGGAAGACTAGGGCATATCTGATATTCGTGACTAGGAGATGGGTCAGAACCTCAGTAAGGAGCAGCAGCATGTTTTATGAGCATAGACCATTTTTCACTGGGCATTTGAACTGATGGTTAGGACCCCAACCTCTTCCGTCCCGCTGGACAGAGTGGAAGCCGCATGTGTACCCAGTAGCAGCAGAACAAATGGATGGGTGGCCCGTTTCTTAGCCACCTGCCATGAAGGTCTCCTAAAGTTTGATTTTCGGCATTGTGAACGGATCCAGCTGAAGCAACTTCTTTGTTTTCTTCTCTTCTAGTTTGGTCCTTGTTTCCAACTTCTCCATCCTTGCCTCAAAACTCAGGAACCTATGCATCAAGCCCCCTCTGACTGGTGTTGCACATGGGTCACTTGCCTTGGCTTCCATCCCTCTCTCTGGATCCTCCTTCTTACTCCCCAACCCTTGACAAAGTCACTTTTCCTTCACAAGGGAGAGTCTTCTTATTCCGAGTAGAAACCTGAGCCAGCGTCCCATTTTGTTTATTCAAGAAAACAAAGCCAATCAAAATTCGGACATCCAAATGGTTAATTAACATCCCAAGGTGTGCCATTAATAGAGGCAATTACCTAAGAGATGTGTTCCATCTGCTGTTAGCTAAACCCATAAAAATTTTAATCAAGAACAATTTGCTATTTAATATTGGGCCTTTTATATTCCCCGTTCATACTAAAGGAAACCCCATTAAAGAATGTAATTTACTTCACATTATGCTCACCTTTACAAGAATTGAAATCAAATCTTATCAGGTAATAGTACAAAAATTGGAGAAGTTAGGATGGAGGAACAGCCTTGGGTCAGGGAGGCAAGAGGTCAAAGGTCAGACTCTTCAACGTCTTCTCACAAAGATGTGTTTATTCAGCAGATGCATACTCATCCAGAGTGTAGCACTAGAGTCCCCTGGCATCTGACCTGAGAGCACCTGATCCCTCCTCACTCTGACATGATGTCCTCCTGCATATGCAGTGTATGCAAATTCATGCAAATTGAACTCCACTAACAATGACAGTGTAGTACAGACAATATTGAACTGGTTCAAATCCCTGTTCTAATTATAAATAGAAGTCCTCATCTATAAGTGGGGTCAGATATGCAACAGATGGTTGCAATAAAGGGAAAGGATTTTAATTCCCAACAATAGATGAGTCCATTTGCTGACATCAGCTCCTGAAGGACGGCCGAATATTATGTAGTCACTCTATCTTGAACTGTATATATGTAAGCATATGTATGCTCATTTGTGTGTGGGCATTTATGTGTGCCTTTGTGTGAGGTGTACATGATTTGCTTGGCTGTTGGAGTGAAGGGCTAACCCCTTTGTTGTTTAGTAGTTGGTTTGTTGGTCGGTTTTCATTTTTGTGGTACCAAGGTTCAAACTTAAAGACTCGTGAGTGTCAGACAAGTGAGCTACTCCCTCGCCTGTTGTATTTTGTTTTGTCTGTGGGAGGTGGATTAAGTTTTTGTATCTTGAAATAGAATCTCACTCTGTAGCCCAGATTGGAAAAGAGCTCATCATGTAGCCCCAGCAAGGTTCAGTCTCAGGGTGCTCTCTAGGTCAGCCTTCTGTGCGCTCGAATTCTAGGTGTGAGCTGCTACATCCCAGCCATGGTTTGTTAACAGTCATAAGGGTAAGTCTAGATGTTACAGCAAAAAAAAATGGCACCCATAACCAATCCTTTCATGAACAAGAACAGGGGCAGGCAGCCCTCTGGCTGAGCTTGCAGACCCCAGATTAGAAATAGTGCCTCTCCATGGATGAGGCAGGGGTCACCTCGTTTTGTCTTCAGAGCCTCGTTCCTAGATTTATGATGACTCAATAGTCATCAAATGACTAAAGAACTAATTGATGAGCCTCGTTAAAGTTAAAATGTTGAGGTGAACTACTGAAAAATAGAGGGAGGTATGTAGCTTCTGTAAGGAGAAGGGGAAGGGAAAACAAGAGGGAAATTTTTCAATCAGAGTTTTAAAAGGCAAGAAAGCAAAGAAATAAAACACTTCAAAAATCTTCTACAAAGAGAAAGCAAAAACCCATAAAACAAGACAGGCATGAACTGAAATGCACAAGTCTGACAACCAATAAAGATAATTAAGTTCTCCAGTTAAAAGATCTGTGTTGTCAAGGGGGGATAATGTTAAAACATAAGGACTCCAAAAGATTGGAAAGAAAATGCTGGAAAATTATATAGGAAACAAATCCTAGCCAAAAGGAAGTTGGTATGGATGCAAAACAATCATACAAAATAGGCTTTAATGCTAGAAGTCTACATCAAGATGAAGAGGTCACTGCCCGACCACTGAGCTCTCCGCCTGCAAATGGGCATCCTCCAGACTCTGTGTACATAAATATTTAACCAGAAGCAATGTTTCACATGCTTCTTTTTCCTTGAAAAATAACTTCATTAGGCCCAAAGAGGGAAGTTAATCTACAGGGCTGGCTGATAAGAGAGGCATGGGAGCTTATTCTCATGAAACCTACAAGATGCTTCAACATCCATTCAGAATAGCATCTTGATTGATGGACTCTGGGTCTTGACTGAACTCCTGGAGGACACTTGGAATGCACCTCACTAAATACCCCCATAGCCAAAAGTCCAGGAGCAGCAGATGGGCCTTCAATTTCTCTTGCAGGAGTCTTCAAAATGCCAGGCTGTCAGGGCTCATGCACTTTTATTTCTTCTTAAATAGGTTTAGGTTCCACTTTTTTCACAGTTATCTGGCAACTGAGGGTTTCACTGTATAGCGCAAGCTGGGCTCAATCTCACAATGATGTCATAATACGTATGCTCCGCTCACTCAGTTAATATGCCTGGATCATGTGTCCCTTTTCCAAGTATTTTGATGGGAGCTGAAGATAAAAGCTATACAAGTCATGTGTGTTCTCAGCCCCTGGGAGCGCAAAATCAGATAATAAAACAGCTTTTAATCAAATGATTGCAGAAGTGAGTCTAGAACATTACCTATGGCACGTGCCATGAAAGAACATAAAGAGCAGAGAGCTACAGGAGGTAAGGGTTGGCTGACTAGAGGAAATTTGAAGAACCTTCTCCCGGGATGGAGGGATACATGTTCATGCAGGTATATGTGCATGTGTGTAGACAGATGCCAGCCATGAGTGCTATTCCTCAGGAGCCATCCATCTTCGTTTTTATCAACACTTTTATCAATTCCTTGAGAATTTGATGCAGCATATTTTGAACATACTCTCCTCTTCCCTAAGCCATCCCCGTAATCACTTTTCTATCCCTTCCCACCCAACTTTGAGATTTCTTGTTTTTTCTCTTTCCCCATTGAGTCCAGTTTATATGTTATCCAGCTAGTATAGGCGTGGGGTCTGACCCCACATGTGGCTGACCAACCAGGAAGGGACATCATTAAAGAAAACTGACTCTCCCTCCCACAGCAGCAATGAAATGCCAATAGTAGTGGGATTTTGTTGGTGATGGGATTTTTCTCCTACCTTCCTATCCTCATGTTGGGATTTATCTGAATTGAACGTGAGCAGATCTTGTGGATGCTGTCACAATTGCTCTGAGTTCATATGTGCAACTGCCCTACTGTATCTGAAAAGCACTGTTTCCCTGACGTCATCTATCTCCACTGGTTCAGGTGAGCATAGTGACCCATCTGTAATTCCAATGCTCAGAAGGTAGAGACAGGGAATCCCCAAAGCAAGCTAGCTAGCCAGACTAGCCATCGTGGCAAGTTATGAGTTTAAAGGAAAGGCCCTGCCTCAAAAAATAAGATGGAGAGTGATCAAGGAAGAGTCCTAATGTCTGCTTCCACGCATGTACATACATGTATGCACATGCATGCAAACATACATGCATACACCATGCCACACATGCACATGCAAAAAATATTAAAATAAATAGAAATTCCATGTTAAATATGCATATCAACAAATCCCAGTTCTGGAACCTTCAAGAGTTCTATTTGGCTGAACAAAACATCCATAAAACGATGGTGACAGGTGAATTTTACACTCAAAATTGCAAAGTATTTTCATAGTTTTTAAATTACAGAAAAAGATTATTTGCCATGCTGATTCCGATAACTTCCCCCATTCTTCTACTCTCCAGTTCTGTAGTTTGTGAACAATATACAGTCTAAGTTGATGCATTATCTTAGAGGACTATTCTGAGTTTCTTAATTCATTCAGCGAAGTTCTTCTGAGAATTGACTGTATTCCAGGTACCTGGGTCTGTCTTTGGTGCAGTGTCTACCTGGGTATCACGACAATTGCTACCCTGGGGGAATTCAAACCAATTTACTGTAGCTCAAGACTAGCATTGAACAAACTTAAATTATCAACAGAATGGGAAATGGAAGGTATCCATGGTGACGTGGAAGGAAAGCAAGGAATCATTTCATATCTTAAAAAAAAGATTCTGGGAAAGATCCAGAGAATGCAGAAAACATGGTTTTAACAGTGTTTCTGTCTGAGTATCAGGGTTGCCACCTACTTCTGGTTGCTTCCATGAATCCTCTAAATGTTCTGCAATAAGCCCGATTCATCTTTTATCCCTAATGCAAGAAAATAGCTGCTCGTTTATTTGGACTGGGAAGGAAACATCATCAACTGCCAACAGCCGTGTCTCCCTCTTCTTTGATTAAAGAAAACTACTTTGGAGCTGGGGAAATGGCTCAGTGGGCATAGCAAAGCGCTTGCTATGCAAAACTGGAGGACCTGAGTTTGATCCCCAGAACCCATATGAAAAGTCACTCATGGTAGTACATGCTTGCAATCCCTGCACTGAGTAGAAAAGATGGGATGATCCCCAGGGCTCTATGGCTAGACAGANTAGCCTACTTGGCAAGTTGTAGGCCAGTAAAGGACCCTGCTCCCTCCTCAAAAAACAGAGGGAGGCACTTGAGGGACAGCATTCAAGGTTGATCTTCATCTTCTCCAAACACCCTGCCTACACACACTCCAGATAAAGTGGAGGGGAGGGGAAGGAAATTCCAAGAAGAAAGGGAGAGAGAGGGGAGGGAGGGAGGGAGGAAGGGAGGGAG
>LOJH01039497.1:0-14827 GCA_001685095.1 Ellobius talpinus | reverse complement strand
CCTTCCTTCCTTTCCTTCTTATTTTTTTTTGTAGATTTAAAATAGTATCATGCATAAAGAAAAAAAGTCAAAAGTTTCAGACTGTCTTAAAAATATAGCTAGTTTTTAAAATTCTGCTTTATGTGGTTCTTAAGTAGCATCCAAATGGGTTTCATTATAACCTCTCCATGCATGTCTATCTGCGATCTGCGTACTCCCTCATGTCATTCACTCGCTATTACTTCTTTTGCTCCCCACACCTCAATCTACCAGTTACCCTCCTTCCCCCACCCCGCTGCATGTGAAATCTAGATTCTACATATGAATGAAAATATGCAATATCCAATATTTGTCTCTCTGAGTCTTTTATTCTGCTTAAGTGATGATCTCTAGTTTCGTTCATTTTCCTACAAATAATATTGTTGAGCTTTTGTTTATGGCCGAACAAAGCCCCCTTGTGTACTGTTGACAAACTTCAAGGCTGGTTCCATACCTCGGTTCTTTTAGAAAATGCAGCAAAACCCATGGATGTGATGTTCTTTTGTGGTCTGATGGCTCGGAATCGTGCAGGTGTAAACCAGGGGTAGGGTAGTGAGGTTAGATAATGGCTACATCTTCTTTTTCAGAATTGCATACTCATTTCCATAGTGCCAGTTCCAGTTTACATGTTTCCCAGCACTATATAAAGGCCTCTCTCTCCTCATAGGCTCAGCACTATTCAAGGGTGTTTTCTTGATGACAGCTATTCAATGGGGGTGAGATAAACCCAGTAAAGTTTGGGTTGCGTTTTCAAGATGGCTAACACTGTGGACCAACTGAAGATGCATTTCGCAGCCTTTGGCACTGTTTGAGAACCCACCTTCAATTCATTACTCGCTCATCAAGTGATAACTTGTTTGCTTTTTAATTTTTTCCCCTTTGGGGTTTGTTGTTTTGAGTTCCTTACAGATTCTAGATACTAATCTGTGTTAGAAGCTTAGTTGGTGGAGATGTCACGTTGTCCTGTGGTCGCCTCTTCACTATGTTCATTGTTTTCTTTGCTGTGGGGGACCTTTTAATTCAAGCCCATTTGTCATCCTTGAGTGCATTTTCTGTGCAATCAGAGTCCTTTATGGAAAAAATCCGTGTCTGCACCTCTGTCTAGAGTGTTTCCCTCCAAAAGTTTTCCAGGTCTACATTGAGATCTTTTATCCAATTTTGTTTATTATATCAGTTATGATATTATTATTACCATTGGTATAGAGAGACAGCATATCTAATTCAATTTTTTATTTTTATTTTTTGGTTTCTCAAGACAGTTTTCTCTATGTAACCCTAGCTGTCCTGGAACTCACCCTGTAGACCAGGCTGGCCTCGAACTCACAGAGATCCACCTGCTTCTGCCTCCTGAGTGCTGGGTTAAAGGTGTGCACCACCACYGCCTGGCTAAGTTTCATTCTTAGTTTCATTCATATGGCTTATTCATTTTCTTTAGCACGGTTTGTTGAAGAGGCTCTCTTTTCTCCAGCATATGTTTTTGGCACTTTTTTGAAGAGCAAGTAGCTGTAGCCGTGTGCATGAACAAGGTTAGTTTTAATGTGTCATTTTATTTTTATTATCGTACAGTGGCTACATCCAGGTACCTTCTCTTTTTCTGTTTTACTCCTGACACCAACCCCGAGCTATAGCTGATGTTTAGCTTCTGCCAGGGCTTCAGAGAATCCCAAACTCTGTTATTTTGGTGATTTTAATTTAATTTCTATGTGTGTGACAAGATCTTGATATGTAGCCCACCCTGGCCTCATTGACCTCATGGTGATCTTTCTGCCTCAGCCTCCTGAGTGCATGGCTCTCGTTTTGGTTTTGAGGGAAGCAGAGCAGTAGATTTTTTTTAACGGTTGGTCCCTCTGTCGGTTTTGGGTCCACCCTTGTCGTTCCTGCCGCACCGCTTTTGATACCACTAGTCAGCAATTTCGCATAATATCTCTCTAATGCCTGGTGTTTGTTCTGGTTTCATTGCGGTCAGTGCACTTTTGACAAAAATCCCACAGAAGCGAGCTGTATCCTCAGTGCATCACAGCGATGGACGTGTGACAGTAACGGGGTTTGTTAGTGTCGTTGTTCCCCAGAATAGTCCAATTAGGGTTCTAACTGAAGGGTTTCCCCACTGATTAGTGATTGGGTTTTTCTCTCTCGGGACAGATAAGTCCAGACTATGCAAATGCAGTCTCTCCCGCATGCTGTGCCCAGTGATTCAGTGACTCTGGGTGACTGGTCTGCCTAGAGTTATCACTGTCACCGTCATGGCGATTCTGTACCTTTCTTGTTTGTATTTCCACATCTGCTCACCCGAATTCTTCTACAAGCAGGAATGCTTCATCCTTCTACTTACTTATTTACTCATTCAGTTCCATGCCAGTGTGGACTCATGGGCATTTATTTATGTTGCGCTGTGGGTTAGACGATAGTGTTCTAATCCTTTGTCGTTCAAGCTACTGCAGTTTGGCCCTGGCTGGCTCTGCAGCTCTTTGACATGTCCACTTCTTTTCTAAGCACTTCCTTATTCCCCGGCTGCACAAACATCTCAAGCTCATCGTATAGTCTCTCCATTTCGAGGCCTGGCACCAACCACGCCTCCCTGACATCCTGTGTTGGAGCTTTTTCAACACCATCACTGATTTCTGTCATCACCTTCTGAATGAAACGCTGACCACCAACAGTGGGACCCAGCCACAATCCACACCTCCTAGAGCAGCTCCCGCACAGCCTGGCAGTGCACAGAGCACTTAGAAAGATCAAGCCTTTAGTGGCTTTTGATCACTCAGCAAAAAGTTCTGGAGAATGGCCAGAGAAAGAACTGTGAAGCAATTCCAGCTTCTGCCAGCCTGTGGAGCCTGGAACTAGGAATCAAACCTCTGTCCTCATTTTTTTCTAAAAGTAGTTTTTAAGGAAACAGGATCCAGGGTAGGGCAAGCCACTCACACAGCCGAGTGCAGTGCAGGCAGCCAGAAGACAGGACATCTTAGCCGTGGCATTAGTGGAGACAAATGTGTAAGAAGTTGTCAGCGTGCACACTAACCGAGAGCCAGATAGGGAAGTGTGCAGCAGGCTGAGGGCAATAAGCGCTGAAGCGGGCTGACTGCGTGCTAGCGTGCTAGCGTGCAGATCACTCTAAGTCCCTGCAAACAGAATCCCGTGTTTGGCGAAATGCTCTTAACCAGGTGAGTGAGCTTCTCTCTCAGACTGGTCTGATCACTTCTCTCCGACTGCTGCTACTGCATTGCTAACACTAGGAGACAATCGGCTGAGTCACAACAATTCCTGAAGTGTGGCACAATAAAGTGCCAGTAATTTAGGTTTTACAAGAATGGTCGGGTTTCAGGATCTTATAAAATCATCCAGTGCTCCGAGTCACTCTGTAGCACAAGAACTCGGGAGCCCAGGGAGACTCGGGGTTACCTTTGGAAGCCTGTGGGAAGTCAGGGGGTTACCTTTGGAAGCGTGTGGGAAATCAGGGAGTTACCTACGGAACCTTGTGGGAAATCAGGCTTTGAAGGTGCAGCCTGCTCGGGTGTCTGCTGTGTAGCCAGTGAGCTTCCTCTCCTCATCTGTTTAACACGTTTAACAGTGAGCTCCACTCCTCACCTGTTTAACACGTTTAACAGTGAGCTCCACTCCTCACCTGTTTAACATGATGCTAATGCAACTCTGCCACACACTCTAGTAAGAATCCAAGAATCCCTAAGACAGAAGGAGCCCCCACCCTCTGCCCAAACAGGCTTTGCGCTTTTTCTTATGATTGCTACGCAAGTGCTCTACCGCTGAGCCACATCCCAGCCCATTTGTTTCTCCATAGCAACAAGATCTTGAGGAACTTCTATGCCAGCCCAGATCCAGTGTGATAGCATCATTTGTGCTTGGCCTGGTTCTGACCAATGGGATCTCCCGCTGGCCAGCTTTTAACTTTCGGTGACCACACCTTCCCTGATGGTTAAGCAGACTTCGGGGCAGGGATTCCTCAAGCTTGACCTAAGGGGACTGAGGTGGGAAAGACCCACAGCGGTGCAAGAGTGACGTGTGGGGTAGAGAGAGACAAGTTGCCAGGAGGAGAGGGTGCCGCCTTTGAGGAACTGAAAGGGCTACAGGCTGTGCCTGCGGGCAAGCGTGGAGGAGGCAGGGCTCGGTGGGTCCTGCTGCAAGAAGCCTTCTGAGGGAACGGAAGCCTGTGTGGGCTTTGGAAAGGGCTGGTTTAAGATGTAAAGGTGGTAACACCTAGCGGTGGTGTATCTGTTGCCATGGAGAAGGTGCTGATAGAGGGATGCTGCTGTTTGTCACACCACTGCTCCAGCTGCTGCTGTCCCTGCGATTGCCACCACTGTCACCACTGCTTCTGCTGCCACTGCCACTGTCTAATACTATTCTCTCCTGCTACTTATTCCCGCCATCGCTGGCATTCCTGAGGCTGCCTGCTGGCATTACCTTCCTGCTCCACTGTGGTGCTTCTTCTAGGCTGCTGCTCTGGCATCTGTCTTCTGATACAATGGCTGCTGCCCACCGCCTCTTTTGTTCTCTGCACTAATCTCTACTCAAGAAACTATGAGAAAAGTCCTTTATCTGTGATCCTCCTGCGTGTCTGAAGACCGGATCCTAAACAACCCTTAACCCCGCTGATCATTTACAGGGAAGGTGAGGGGAGCTTGTCTCCTGGCCTTAGGAAGCTCCACTTTGAGGCTTAGAGTGACTAGAAGCAGTGAACTCCATATAAGCCCTTGTTACCTACAGCACATCAGCCTGGGCCTTGAGCTGGCTTCAGCCCTAAGCCTTCACTTCCTCAGCAAGCAGGAACCAAGTATCTATGCCATGCCAGGTACTACCTAGTGCCAGCTCCTCAGAGCTTGCATCTGAGTGAGCAGAAGTGTCTCATTGTCTGCACATCTGTTTATTCCTGTTGTAATGCTAAGTATTAAAATGTAAACCGAAGTAATTCTTAGCCTAGACAGAGACAGTGGCCTCACACAGGCACCTGTGAGGTGCCGAGTGTCCCACGAGAAGGTTCTATAGGGAGAGGACCTCTAAAGGCCTAAAGGTGGTCGTGGAGTCTTCCCCAGGGACAAACATGGCTCACTCTAAGTATCCTCCTTCAGTGGGGTTGTGGGGTCCAGTTTTAAGTAGACGACCCCCAAATGAACTATTCAAACCAAGGGAAATCAAACCTTATGTTTGAAATGTTCAAAATGGCTGTTTGATAGTGACTGTCTCACAGGATGAGGTGGGAGCTTAACTCACTGCACGCGCGCACGCACCCCCCCACTGCTGTCTGTAGAGGTTCAGAGCACATGGACTTAGGAAAGCCCCACACTCACTGAATGAATGATTTATTCAATAGCATTTACAGGAGGTTGGTGTTGAAAAGACCCCATATCTAACTTCCAATACTGCATCCTCTCCACTGCCCCCCCCCGCAGTGTGGTAATATACCATATGAGAAGAGTCTCATTGCTTCTACACAGAGGAAGATCTGTGGGGCAACAAAGAATGTGTCTGGGATGAGAGAGGGTTCTCAAAGGCTCAGTCCTAGGGAAGAGGGAGCCCGTAGGCTTTTTACGAGACAGCATGCCAGACTAAGGATGAACTCAAGAGTTAGCTGGGGGGATCTAAGTGGGCAAGGCATTCTGAAGGGATAGCAGGAGTTCCAGCATGGAGACGAGAGCCCCAGGGCTTATCAAGATGGGCTCCAGACACTGCTACATTGTGCCACAATGCAGCCTGTTGTCCTGTCCTAAGCAGCCTGTGTCAAGGAACTGAAAGGCTAGAACAAGCACCAGCCAATTCATTTAGATAATTAGCTGCAGACTTTTGGGTCTGTAACCAAATCTCACAGGGACCACACAGTCTGCGCTGTCAAGCCAGGCCTCATGAAGGGGCAGTGACATGTAGTCTCATTCCTGCTTTAGCCTACCCAGGCCTTGCTCTTGCCTCCCAAGAGACCACCACTCTAATGACTTTGATCTACACCCCCCAATCTATTTTCAATCTTTATATGTGTACTTATAAATCTTTTGCTTGTTTGGAAGTTTGTGGACATTTTCTGGGCTTGGTGGTACATGTCTATAATCCCAGAAGTCAGGGGCCATGGTGGGGAGACCCTGATCTTGAAGCCAGCCATAGCTACATAGTGAGACTTATCTCAAAACACAACACAAAACAACCAAACACGAACAAAATAGTAAAGGTTATAGAGAATATATTTAAGATTTGCAGTAATCATACTTACATATATATACATTTACTTTTACAAAAAGAGCAGACACGACAAGCCATTGTCAATGATTAAAGCAGGACCCTGACTATTTGGAATAGGTACACTTTACAGATTTTTTTAAACGTATGCAAACACTGGAAACTTTAATTAAATTTCATTTTATATGTAAAGTTATCTATTACCCAGAAAGATTATTCAAAGAAGTTTAAAAAAATTAATATACCAACAATGTGTAATATAAAAATATCCCTTTTTGAAGAGGCTGTTGATTATTCACACTGTGAACTAATTTCACTGCCATTAAATTATCCTCAGGGAAGCATTTCAAATATATTTTGATTAATAGTTAATCCTAAATGAAAAATATAAAAATTTATCGATGTTGATTGAAATCTCTATTACTCACTTATTTACTTATTGCCCTATTAGCAATTCTTAACGAGAGACTCACACTCATATAAGCAGGTATAATGTATTATAAATTAATGTTAAGTTGTAGCTGCTTCTATTCTCCAACTAGTGACCTCATTTCATTTATCCTGTTTGTCATTTCAGTATTTGATCTGCATGGATAGACATTTTGCTTAAGGAGGATCTTCTTTGCTATTTGCAAATGATGGTCTTCTGTAATTACTCCTATCTTTCTGAAAATGACAGTTAGGGATTGACCTACCATCTTAAAAAATTGCATTACATATTTACATATCACATTTCTTCACAAGATAAGTCTATTATATTTATGTTATATAAAATATTATGTCATTATTGTAAAATGTAGAGTCCAGTAACACTATTAACTGAAAAAAATAAATACCTCTTTAGATGAACTTATGTGAAATTTTCCATCCTAAGACTTTTCACTGAAATTTGTACTATGAAACATCAAAAGATATATGTCTACATGAAATCATAGTTGGGAGGAAAAGCTCAAGTACATCTCAAATCATGAGTTAATTTTTGAAGTTTACAATGTCAACTTTTAATTACATAAGCTCTCCCAGACCATGGTAAACTAGAATATTTACACATAGCACCTTACTGCAGCTATCAGACTGAGTGATGAAAGCTGGTGTTTATTTTGTTTATCTGGTTAGGAACAAATAGGAGAAAATCCATTTCTAGAGGAAAGGCTATCTGTGTTTACTCACAGACATTTATATTTCTACATAGTACTAAAGAGTCTAAGTCAGAATCTCAGTTTGAGGAGCAATTTTTGACATACAGTAAGACTTAAAAATATCCAGATTTTATATTTCCTTTCTAAAATAAAAGAAAAAAAGGCAAGTAAAGGGGGCTGGATAGCTCAGTGGTTCAGAGTACTGGTTGTTCTTGCGCAGGACATGACGGATATGGCTTTCATTCCCAATACACACACACACACACACACACACACACACACACACAGAGTGGCTCAAAACTGTCTGTAACTCCAACCTCAGGGAATCTGATTCCCTCTCCTGGTCTCTAAGGGAGCCAGGCACACACATGATGTGCACACACACAAGCAGGTAAAACAGTACACAATTCAAAACAGTAAAGCCTGAAAACCCAGGTGGCAGACAACTTGGGCCCCACCAGCTGCTCCATTGACCTTCTGGAGACAAGACAGCATACAGACCTCCTCAGCCACTCCTCCGGGGTTTCCTGGGACCCCTCCCAGGGGCAGGTGACCCACAAATGCCTGGGCAGCTTCTGCATGCAGGCAGAAGTCCTTGCTCTGTCGCTTTTGACCAAGTGACCCTGAAGCGAGTTTCCCATTGCGTAGAGAGCAGAAATAGCTGGAGAACCAGCCTGGATGATTCAAGGTCTAAAATCCTCAGCCTGTAGTCGGCTGGGAGCATCAGGAATTGTGAAGAGCCTTCCTCCACAGTCGTGTCCTCTTTCTGAGGAGATGAGAAGGGGACCAGTCTCTTTCCCTTTCCAGAGATGCGGAAAAACATCTCCCAGGACAAGGGCAAAAGTTCAAAACCTGCCTTTTGAATGCTGTGTGCTGTGGTACCTCCAGTTATTTAGCATACATGGCACCTCACCTGCGTACTATTTTTAAGTCTACAGTACATTAACTATAGTCACAGAGTATCCGATCAATCTCTTGAACTCCGTGCTGTGCACATATTTCAAAACACCCCAAACACAATATTTTGGTCAAATTAAAAACAAACAAACAAATTACATCATAGGTTAAAGTGTGCAGTGCACTTCAGAGGGAGAGAGAGAGTTTATAAACACAGGACAGTGTTTTTGACAGTGAGGACTGCCAAGTCTCTCACTTGGCAGTTTAGGAAGCAGCTTCAGCCAAGGGCTGGAGACAGATGGGAGTTTGCCGGTTTTGAATGATGCCCGCCCCTGCCCCCTCCCCAGTTGTACTTCCTCTTCCAAAGCTGGGAAAAACATTTCCTCCGTGCCAGAGTTGCACTTAAAAATAATTAGTAACCCAAACCCTCTTATCTACAAAATAAAATGTCTCCAGAGAAGAAAGGTACCCTGTAAGGAAAGGTTAAAAGGCGGAATATATGACTGGCTTCATCTAGGAGTTTAGGTGAGGTCAGGGGACAGGTACCTGGCTTTGCGGGGAGGGTTTAAAGTCTTTCTATAGGCTGAGGTGGGTTCCTGCTCAGAGATCCATTTAGTCTCCATTGGCAGCAAAGGCTTCCGAGGAGACAGGCTGTCCCCACCAGTCACAGAGGGACAGAGTTCTTGAGGGAAAGAGCAAATGCAGACAACGGGGACTCCTTCCTGGGGCTCTCAGAGATCACCCACCCACCAGTCCAGAGGTAGAAGAGAGGAATTGAGGGGTCGTGGGCTGGCCCCGCCCACCAACACCTGTGGCTTGTCTTCACAAATCTAAGTGCAGATTCCTAGAGAAAGGATAGAAGGAAGGACGGAAGAGAGGGCAAATTTGCATTTCTTTTTCTTTTTTTATGGGAGGGCAGAATGGGAGTGAGCACAAGAACGGGGTGGGGAGGGAGGGCACAGCCCTGTTTGTCTCTGTTGTGCACACTAATCAGTCTCATCCTGTCCTGGGTTTCTGGAGGACAGTTAAGTGTGCCCCTCCTGTGACTCAGTGGTATTTCTGGGAAATTACCTGAAGGAGAAAACGCTATTTTCCCAAGTATTCCCAAGAAGGGAACAGGAAGTGCCCACTTTAACAACAGCCCGCCTGGACTCTTACTTCCTGTGTCTTGATTCGTCTCTTCTCTCTGCCCACTCACATGTAGGTACCCAGGACAGGGACCAGCTTATCCATCCGTAAGATGAAGAACATGAACCACTACAGTCGAAGTTGCTGGAAGAACCCGAGATGTTAGAAAATGGCTCCAACCTCAAGGAATACATATTGAACAGAGACTAGTTGTGAATCCCCACGGCCATTATAATGACAAAGAATTAGACATGTTGACACAGAATGCCTGTGTGCACTGGTGAGTGAGGACAGGCTGCAATAGGACAGCATCCAGTGACAGTGTTGTCTGTGCACACTTGTCTGTCCCTCTGTAGCCATCTGGCCAAGCACTGCCTGTTGAGCTGCTGGGGGAAGGGCTGACAAGATGCTGAGGCTGCTTCTCTCTCAGGGAGGATGGCGGCAGTGCTTGCTTTCTCCTGCTGCTTCATATGCACGCAGATGGCTTGGACAGCACATATCTGCTGGTTTCAGTTTTAGGGAAGGTGCCGATCTTATTTGAAGATGGAGGATGAGATCGTCACCCTGCTGTGCAGCAAGAACAAGAAGGCTTGAAAAGTTTTTGAAACCACAGCTGGAAGTTTTTTCTACATTTGATAGAATTATCTATTTTTAATTGTGTGTGGGTGTGTGTATGTGTATGGGTGGGTGGGTGTGGGTGTGTGTATGAGGGAGAGTTCATGAGTATAGGTACCCCTAAATCCTCTTGAACTGGAGTTACAGGCAGTTGTGAGCCATCTGACATGGGTTTTGGAAACAAAACTCAAGTCCTCTGCTTTTATTCACAGAGTCATATCTCCAGGCCAGAGTTACATCTTTTTTTTTTTTAAAAAAAATGATATGAATTATAATTTTATTTTTCAGCCTGGTCTATGGGATGCACTTATAATTCATTATGTTTTACATATATGTCAAATGCACTTTTTCATAAATATACTGCTTTTCTAATTGTTGCTTTAAAATCTTTTATTTTAGTGAAGATTTTCCCCCTTTTTTCCTTTTATTTATTCTTCTCTCATACAGTACATACCACTACCATCTCCCTTCCCTCCACTCCCCCACATCTTTTTAGAAGCAAGATTTTCTTTTAATTGTTTCCCCCTTTGGAGTTTGGATTCAGAGAAAAATTGTTTCACTCAGACTGTGTCCTTGGGTTGTGCAGGTGACCGGGGAAAGCGTCCTTAACAAAATACAGATGCTGTGGCCAAGATGGAGACTGTGCAGAGTGCCTTCAGTTATGTAGAGATCTGTGTATGTGCATGCGGGAATTTGCACAGGTAGCTGGTGTCTGTAGTGTGTGGGGGGGTAGGGGGGAAGGAGAGAGAGAGAGAGGATGGAGGAGAGAGGGGGAAGAGAGAGAGAGGAGAGAATTGCCCCCAGTTTACTTCTACCATATGCTTCTTTTTCCTTGTCCCCTCTTTTCTTTGTGGTGGGGGTTAGAAGCCAGGGCATTGTACACATTAAGGAAACGATCACCATCCACTAGACTCCAAATCCAGCATTTGTTTCCGACATGCCTCAGTATTGCTGTGGACAGGAGAGGGATAAAGGCCATTTCCAGTCCATGCTCCCTTGCCTCCCTACAACACATTTACTTTCAGGCTGCCTGTGTTTTCCTGTGGCACTGAGACTCACAGGGCAGAGGCAGAGCTGCCCATTGGAGCAAAAGAGGGGTCAACGCGAGGGGAAGCTGCCCAGGAAGCCAAGATGCAGCTGTTTACTTGCCATATTCCCAGAGGTTCCTGTGCTGGGCGGGGGCAGTGTTCTGACTCAGGCAATGTAGGTCTCCTTTTACATGAGTGAGCTCCAGACAGAGGACTTCGTGGCCAATTCTTCATTGCATAAAAGCCACAAAGAACTGGGAGATAGAATTCCACCTCTTGGCATCTCAGCCACCCTAGAGAGAGGATGGAAGCAGCCAGCAAGTCCCTGGTCTCAGATAAAAGAAATATTTTAATTCTGGCTAATTTCTTCTTGCTTGCAGTGGGGTTTTATGCTCTGCCAAACACCGGGTGATAAGAGCTTTAGTTTTGTTTTCTTAGATCTGTTTTCTTTCTAACTCCACCCGTGTGCAGGCTTTATCTTTTCTCATTGAGAATAACATAGATTTGAAATTCTGACTGTTCCATGTCATCTTGAGGCTTTATCTGTACCAGCTAATACTTGCTATTTTTAAAAGTTCTAAACGTTTTAAAGCAGTATATATTAAGATCTCAACCAGGAGACAGGAATTACCCATCCCCTTCCTCATGTCTTCCTTTGGTGAAAAGTGTGTACAACAGAATATCAGGGGATTCCAGAACTTATCCAAATGGTTAAAAGAGATCAATTTCACTAGCATCTGTGTTTTAGATACACATCAAAACGGGACAACACATCAATGCAATGACACACAAGTCCACTCAAAGGGAAGGACGTGTCATCACGTCCCTCCAACTGACAGAAGAATCATTAATGAGGAGAGGGAATCCAGGGGGCGATCTCCCAACTCAGAGCTGTTCTCATTTGGCCGGCGAGTTCTCAGTTGAGAGGCTGTTCTTTATACTTCTGAAATCAGCAGCATCCTGGTCTCAGTAACAGATGCCAGAAGCATCCCCCAGCCCAGGTGTGACAAGCAAATACATCTCCATATTATTGCCACATGTCCCCCCCAGGGGGCAAGATCAGCCCCAGCAGAGTCACTAGTCCCGCCCACTCACCATGAGCCTGCTGAGTCCAGTAAAAAACAAGCAGACAAGTAAAGGAAGAGGAGAGGCCTGCAGCTACAGGCCACAGCAGGACAAGCTCAGCAGTCTCACACAGGAGACAGGATGCCAGACAGAGACACTGCACACTGTTTGCCGTGTGATTCCGTGCCAATGCCGTGTCCTTGGGAGGTGGAGTTGGTCTAGAAAGGCAGTAGGTTTGGTAACTAAGTGCAGAAGGACAGGCCAGTCTCACCAGTGGTGAACATGTTCGGAGAGAAGACTCTGAAGATGGCCAAGCCACTTGGTGGCCTTACTGCACTCACTGAAGTTACACTTTAGATGGGTGAGGTTTCTGGTATTTAAAACCCCGCTAACCAGTTTTTCTCTTTTAACTAAGAAAAATAGGAAGGCGACATCAGAAGGAGAGGATCCAGACAGGGACATCTTCATGATGAACTGTCTCTGTTCAACAGGCCAGATTCCCTGCGTTTCTGTCTGCCCCAAAGACGGTTACAAGAAGCTCACAATATTTTTGCTGGCCGGACAGCTGCAGTCTGTTAGCACCTGATGCAACCCAACGGGCTGTTTAATTAGCCCTGGCCTGCATCTTCCTATGGAAAATAGTGTGTATGCATGGTCACTCATGTTCAACACAGCCAGGAAGGTGGCAAGCAACCAGCATGGGTGTGTCTTATAGACAGCCTGTATTCTCTGTTAGAATATGAATTAATTCAAACCAGTGATTTAGTATATCTGGTACAACATGCTCTCTGAAGAGGGAAGTCCAGAGGCCACGCAGAATTCCCCACTGCCCATTGTCGTAGCCAGACAAAATCCAAAACAAACCCCAGAGACAGTTGTTTTCTCTTTCTCTGTCCTTTGGTTTAAATGGCAGTTGCTCTCATTATTCAAAGAAACTCTGGGGACGTTCCCTATAAACAATGCAGTACATGTTTTTTCCAGAGAATGTTAGCTGCTGTCAAAATTACTATAAAAACATTCAAGGTGGGTGAGGGGGAACTGGGACGCTGGTGGAATGTGTGTGTGTGTGTGTGCGCGTGTACATGTGTGTGTGCATGTGTGTGTGCATGTGTGTGTGTGCATGTGTGTGGGTATGTGTGCATGTGCGTGTGTGTGCATGTGTGTGCATGTGTGTGTGTTTCTCCTGGCCTGGTTATAGATACTAACCTAACTAAAGACACAGTCCCAGGAGAGGAACACTCAGTATTTTTAGCATCTTCGGTCTGATCCTTAAATGAAGTGAGAAATGGATTAGAAATTGGGGAATAGGGACATTTTTCCCCAAGACCTCACTTTGGTAAAGTTTGAGGTTAAAAAAAAAAGGTAACCAGGGCAAATTCATTTCATCCCTTTAGCTGGCAGCAATCGTGGGCATCGAAGAGAAGAGGTGAGCTAGAAAGTCCGAACAGTCACACAGAGAAAGACTCTGTCTTCTTTTGTTGACTGTCTATCTGATAGAGATGGGCTGAAAACCAAAACTGAGGAAGGCAGGCCCCATTCCTTGGCTCTGCAAACTGAGGCCTGCAGTTCTGGTCTGTTTGAGGAGGAAGAGGCAGCCAGGGAGGCAAACAGCCCACCTAGTGCCTGGCAACTCTTCTGAAAAAGCCAGTGTGGTAAAAGACATTCCTGACTAGGCCTGATTTAGAAATCTGGAGTTAGGAGGACTATCAGCTAATCCACCAGATCGTGTCAGTTTCCGGGAAATGGCAGGAAGACATTCTTTTGGATTTTCATGGTCAGCAAATGGTGTGGTCTCCACACAGCAGGGCTTCTGCCAGGCACTGTCTGTGAAAACTGCATACCTTTATTTCTTGGTGATGTCTGTCTTCTTGGGCAGGATTCAAATGGTTTAGAAGCAAAGATCTCATAAAACCCATGTTCCGGCTCCTCAACCTCTGTACACTTGAGAGGACACGTTGGGAAGTCTCACACTGAGAGCTGTCACGTGCCATATTCCCTTCATGGGTTCCTGCCTTCTGCCCTGTGGGTGGACACCTGCAGGGGGCAGAAGTGCATGCTGGGGGCTGGAGCACTGGTTTAACATAAGCATTCCAGGTAATAGTGGCAGAGGTGGGTTCTCCATTCTTCTCAGCTGTGTTCTCTTTAAAGCTGTTTGTGACATAACTCACTAGGAAACACTGCACTTTTTCTTACCTGTGAAGTTCTCTGAAAAAAATCATGCTTTTTCAGGGACTAGAGGTTTTTGTTTTTTAAAAAAGTTATTATTATTAATGTTTTGGAGCAAAATAATGTCACCTCTGAGACTAGAGGACATTCATTGTGGTTTTATAAATATTTTCAGTTGCTTGATGGCTTTACATTAGATAGGATAGTTTTAATTTCTTAAAACATAGTCAGGGCACTGTTCTCCCTGGCAGTGGTTGTGAGGCAAGTACCCTGTAGCTGGGGCTCCTGCCTGACCCAAGTCACAGTCCATCCCTGCCTGAGTAGCTCCTGGGCCTTGGATTCCACCCACACTCCGCTTATGAGCTAGCAGTGCTTTCTTCTACAGTTTGTGTTTACTGACATCTAAATTATAGGTGTAGCTGTGTGGTGCTCATAGGTTTGTAAGGAAAAAGGACCGGTCCACGTGAATGTGCTCCATATATGGGAAAGGACCAGTCCATGTGAATGTGCTCCACACATGGGAAAGGACTGGTTCACGTTGTAATGGTTGTTCTGTCTCTTTAAGAGACAAGCCACGCCCACTCCCTCCCC
>LOJH01039494.1:0-18208 GCA_001685095.1 Ellobius talpinus | reverse complement strand
ATGTTCTTTCAAGACACCATTTCTATTACTTGGACTAGGTGGTACCACTTGAATTAAATATGTAAAGAAATGCCTGTACTCTTCAGTCTACCATTAGTGAAAGCTTGCATGGTAAAATTTATTGTTGAACATTTATGTTAGCTTTTTAGGAGATTTGACAGTTTTTCTTCCTTGCTCAAATAAACACTAAATGAAGCTGGATATTTCAAACCTCTTTAGCATCAAGTGCCAGAGTATATACATGGACTTAACCTTACTTGCCATCTTCAAATTAAATGCCAAGACTAGATAAGCATGATATATTTTTTCTATACTGTCATACACAAAACCTTCTGAATTATTAAAGCAACTAAGCAACATTAAAAAAAAAGAAATTTAAATTCCAGTGGGAGAAGCAATAAAGTGGTGTAGATGTAAGATGGACATACAGTGACATAACTGTGCCCAGATGGCTACTGAGTCGCTCAGCCCATGAAGGCCGTAGTAAGATTTTAGGGAGAGAATGACAGCAGACACAAACATCTGATGGCCTGGCAGAGATGGTAGCTAAAGTGGTAAGGAGTCTGCCATGTATAAGTACTTCTTCAGTACTAGTATGGAGATCCAAAGATGTAAGTGGTGCATAGACATTGTAGGCGTATTGGGGTCTGTGGCAGGGGACAGAAGGATAGAAGTACAATGGAGAAGGTGATGGTTTGTTTCCTCCCTGCGGCCGTCTTGTGGAGACTCAGTAGGGAGTGGTTTGGCTCAATGCCTCCTGAGGATCAATAAGTAAAGTTGAGTGAGCTATCTCAGAAAAGTACTGCTGGGTGCACAGAGGCTACCCAGAACACAGCAGTGACAATCTGCAGTTTCTGATTAGGACAGCAGTCATGATAAAAGTAGAGAAAGTGCTTAAGACATATTTAAGAGTGAAGTTGCAGGTAGATTGCTCAAATCTTAAATATTTAAGATCCTCTAGGTTGTTAAAATCAATATCTTCTGAGTTCCTGCTTGAGTGAAGTAGTGAATAGCCTAGACAACTGCCCCTGCTGGTGTGAAGCTTGTCTTCTGGGAGGGGGGCTGACACCAACAAGAAAGTAGAAGTAAGGGCCGAGTGTTCCCCCCGTGATGGGTGCTGTGATACCGAGTGCAGAGGCAGGAAGTTAAGGAGCTGGAGCTCCAGGTTCAGAGGAAATGAACATGAAGCTGCATGTGTGTGCTGTACTTGAATTTCTGAACATATGCCTCCCACACACCCAACTCACATAGTGCTTCCTATCTTTTAGGGGACGCACTAAAGATAAATTTATTGTTTGCCTGAAATTTCCTGAGCAACCACATGTGTGAATGCTGGTACTACTTGTTCAGAGGATAAAGTAAAGTGTTCCTGGGTCTGATTTCTGAGTATCACGTGGGAGGATCTACTGGGGATCCACGTCAAGAGGCACACATCATACAAACAATGCCAGATTTCAGCATGTGGAAAGCATATGGGGACAATTCCAGGCTCACCATAGTGTCATGGAGATTACTTTAAAGACAAAGCACAGAGTGACAAATGCTAGACCATGTTTTCAAATAATGCCATACTTTGGAAAATTAAATGCATGAGTTAAAAGCTAAAAGCACAAAAATAAAGCAGACATCACAAAATGCAGAAAAATAAAGTACCAATTACCTGCCTGGCCAACTTTTATAGCACAAACATCTTCTGTGACTGTACCTTTGGGCTATAGACACTGTGGTCTCGTGCTTCTTATGAAAAACAACAGGTGAATATAATTTGGGGGCAAGCAAAGGAACTCGATTCATTCTTTCTTGTATAACTGATCAAAACTTATCGTTAGCAATGCATCGGGCATGAAGGTGAGAAGGATATAGGAGGAGTTGGGGGTAGGGAAAAACAGTTAAATATATTATATGAAAAAAATAAAGTACAAACAATTTAAATATCTCTCTTTGATCCTTATAATTTATGTTAATGTTATGTAATGATTTATATCTTTCTCCAGTTTGATAAAAAAATAACTATAATTTTTATATCTAAGCATAGAGTACATACAGGACATCGCAAATTTTCTGGTTTTGTTTTTTTAATTCTTTGACAATTTTTGAGCAGTGTATTTTGTCAACACTCCTCTGCTTCCCCAACTCCTTCTTCTAGATCCTCCTTCTCTACCCCACCCAAATTCGTATCCTCATTCTTGTTCACCAATCCATTCCAATTTGTACTGCCCATATACTCTTGGCCTTCTACTGAAGCACAGTCCACCTACTAAAGGTCAAATCCTTAAAAACACTGACTCCCCCACTCCTAGCAGCTACCAATTGATCATATCTCCTTAATCAGGGTTAGGACCTGTTGCATCTATCTCTTTCCTCTCTCTCTACACTGGGATGTTGTCTGTGTTGAGCTTGCAAAGGTCTTGTTTATGCTCTCATACTGCTGTGATATCATATGTGTAATTGACACACTGTGTCTGGAAAAAAAGATACTGTTTCATTGAGTAATTTGCTCCCTCTAGCTCTTGGATGCCTCTTTTTGCTTCCTCTGCTATGATCTGGAATCTTGGGAAGAGGAAGTGTGATGGAGATATCCCATTCAGTGCTGCAGACTCTGCTGTCTCATTATTTTTACCTTGATCAGTTGTGAATTTTCATGTTAATTGTAGTCCACTACCTGAAGAATCTTCTCTGACGAGGGTGACATTGCAAGACGGTCAGAGATTTTCCTTGAGCCTTGGGAATGGCAACTCTCAAATAGCTTGCCAGTGGCCTCATTGCAGCTGCCTCCTGTAAAGGTTCTGCTATTTATACTGATGCCAACATTGGCTTACAATGTGGTACATGTTTCTAATAGAGGATGATTGTTTAATTTAGGCTTTCATGAGAACTGAATCTTGGAGATATAACTTGCTATGTTTCAATCTTCGTTTCTCCTTCATGCCTTTAGTGTTCTGTATCCTACCCCCAATCATATTGCAACATCTTTATCCTTGTGTTTTACTCATGATGTTTTATAAGTTTACATGGAGGAGTTGTATGATTTGACCGAAACCAGAGTCTAGTAGCAGTACAAACTATCCCTACAAATGTAATTATGATCAACCAACTGTCTTCATCTACTTTGCTACTATTATCGAATACTTAAAGAAGGTACCATGATGTGGGATCTCCCTCTGTATGCTGTGATTACCATTAATGAATAAAGAAACTGCTTTGGACCTATAGCAGGGCAGAACTTAGGTAGGTGGGGAAGACAGAGCAGAATGCTGGGAGAAAGGAGGTGGAGTGACAGAGAAGCCATGGCACTTCTGGAGACAGACGCAGATCAGAACTGTAGCAGGTAAGCCACAGCCATGTGGCGATACACAGATTAATAGAAATGGGTTAAATTNAAAGAAACTGCTTTGGACCTATAGCAGGGCAGAACTTAGGTAGGTGGGGAAGACAGAGCAGAATGCTGGGAGAAAGGAGGTGGAGTGACAGAGAAGCCATGGCACTTCTGGAGACAGACGCAGATCAGAACTGTAGCAGGTAAGCCACAGCCATGTGGCGATACACAGATTAATAGAAATGGGTTAAATTAATATGTAAGAGTTAGCCAATAAGAATCTAGAGCTAATGGTACAAGCAGTGATTTAATTAATACAGTATCTGCGTGATTATTTCAGTTCTGGGTGGCCGGGATGAACAAGCAGCCTCCTCCTACTACTACAGTATCACAGAAGTTCAAGATAAACTGGTGTGGGGTCCGGAATGAGGCCGCTGCTGCTGCACCCTGCAGTGGGCGAATGCTCTGTGCTCATGTGGAGGAAGAGTTAGAAGGGACAAAGGTGCCTCTAAGGGCCCTTTTTCTGGCATACATCCATCGTAGAGGGCATATTTCTCATGAACCATCACCCCTAAGGTCTACTTTAAAAAAGAGTTGGAAGGGACAAAGGTGCCTATAAGGGCCCTTTTTCTGGCATCCATCCATCATAGAGGGCATATTTCTCATGAACCATCACCCCTGAGGTCTACTTTAAAGCACTGCTACATTCAGGGTTAGCTTTAGCATGAGTTGTGGAGGGGTCAGAAACATTAAACCACGATCACAGGGATCAGCAGGACAGACAGTCAATGCAAAGTCATGCTGGGAATGGTGACTATGCATGAGTGCATGTGTGTGTATGCAAATGCAAAATGATTATTAACAATAACTTTATGGAATCAACATTTAAGGTCTTCGAGGAATACCCACCCTGAGGGACCCGGAATCCTTATTTCTGCACAGTGAATCTGCCTTAGCAATGTTAGCATTTACACAGTTCTAATATCTAAACATGGGCTGTTGGTATGGCCATAAGATATTTTGAAATTTATTAGTGCTAACATGTGCTTTAACATAATGTTTAGGTTCTGAGCAGCACAGGGAATTTTAGGTTCAGTGGTAGAAATTCTCACATCTCTAAAATATAAACATTTTGAAACAGTTGGGCATTTGGGAAGTCTAGAGGTGAGCCTCGAGGGGTGTTTGCTGACTGCGATATGCCTGTGTTGCTGATAATTATGGAGACAGGAAAGGCTTTCTGGAGTGGAGGAAGGGTGATGTGGAAAGTCATTCTGTATGTGTGCTGCTTTTATTGATTAATGAATGAAGAATCTGCTTTGGCCTGTGATAGGATAGAGTAGAGCTAGGCAGACAAACTAAACAGAAGCTAGGATTATGTAGGTGGGGTCAGTGGGATGCCATGTAGCCACTGGAGGAGACAGATGTGCCCTGGGACTTTACTAGTAAACTACAAGCCTCATGGTAACATATTATATAATAGAAATGGGTTAATTTGAGAAGTAAGAGCTAGCTAGAAATATGCATAAGCTAATGGGCCAAGCAATGTTTCAAATACTATAGTTTCTGTGTGTTTTATTTCGGGTCTAAGTGGCCAGGGAACAAACGAGCATCCTCTGCCAACAGAAGAGTGCTTTGGAAGAGTGAGACAAGTTGTTTCAGAATGTTCAGCCAGGGCATCATGGTATCACAATGCCCAACTTTACTTTGGATTGCTCTGCTTTCTTTTCCTTGGTTGCTATTAGACTTTTTTTTCTGTTTTTATTATTTCAAGACTGTAGACTTACTATGCAGTCCAGGCTGGCTTCAAATTCATGATTCCTCTGTCTCATCCTTTAAGGCATTGTACATGGTTTGTTACCAAATCTGGCTTTACTCTAATTTTATTAAAATAAGAATATTAATATTTTGATATAGTTTTGAGTCAGATATGAAGTGAACAAGTTATGTAACCAAATAGTTTATTTTAGCATTTTATATTCAGATAGAAGAAGAAGAAGGGGAAGGGGAAGGGGAAGGCAGGGAAGCGGAAGGGGAAGGGAAAGGAGGAGAAGGAGAAGGAGAAGGAGAAGGAAGGAGAAGGAGAAGGAAGAAGGAAGAAGGAAGAGGAAGAGGAAGAGAAGAGAAGAAGCAATAGCAGCTGTAGCTGCTCAAGACTTGTCTCCAGCTCACTCCAGAGCTAAAGTTACCTTGAACATCCTTTTGTCTCAGCCCCAGAGTGATTTACAGCTGTATAATACCATATCCAGCTCCTTTCAGAGTTTTAAGAATGTTTTCAAGGGGTTTCCAATTGTGTAGCCGTGGCTGGACTGTAAGTTGCTGTTCGAGGCTGGCCTCAAACTCACAGAGATATACCTGCCTGCCTGTACCTCCTGAGTTCTGGGATTAAAGACATATGGCATCACACCCAGCCGTCTTTCATCAGAAGGTTAAATCCTTCAGGTGTTTAAAATCTTTTCACTTACTTTTTCACTCCATCATAATGACAATAAATTGTGTCAGAATAGGATTTGATTCATATATGCTTCTCTTTTTAATTATAGTCCACACTAAGATATCTAAGAGTGTCCAGTAAGTTCAAACATGTCTCCCCTTCTTCATAAAACTGGGCTCTCAAAATGTTTTAGTGCTAAATAATCCCTAAACCAATTATAAAGATGAATGGTGTCAAGATTCTGTTTAGAAAATTCATCACAGCATTTGGTCATGTATCCGAGAGCAAAGGCAAGACACTTTAAAAAACATGCATTAATACATTTTGATAGTGTTTTAAATCATGGTTGTGTAGTATTATAAAGTTGATCAGATTGACTTCAGATGATGAGAACCACTTATTAAACGGTACTCAAATTCTATGCTTTGTGATTATTTAAAACAGAACTGTTATGTTTAATTTTATAATACGCTCAATAGTTAAATAATTTAACATGAAAATTTAATGTATCATTTTGTTAATATACCAGGATTTAAAGAAAATTAGTTTCTTTTATATTTAATTCCCAAACCTCTAAAATGTCAACCTGGGAAATGTCATCTGTGCTTTCTCCTGCAAAGACAGAATTTAGGGTACACAATTCTTAGGGAGCTAACAAAAATTTCAACTTTGGAAATGGGTTTAATTATGATTTCCTGATGGATTTATGCTTGTGTTCTTGTTCCCTCCTTGTTGAGGTTTTAATCTAGAGCCACACAGCATTCAGATGTCCTGGCTTCTTTGCGTTGTATGTTCTTGTGTGGGGATATCCATGAATAGCAGGACGTCACACCATTCTGTTTACTTATGTTTACTGCCTGACTATCATTAGACAGACATTACCCCTGCTGTATTTTGTACACGTCTTTTCTTCCTTCCCTCAACCTGCCACCTTTGCATTATGGGCTCTGTGCATAATTATTGGGCGAAATTCTTACATAGGTATATCAATGTAGCTAATCATCCAGCAAATTTGGGGTTACTCTATACTCTGAAATAGTTTCGGTAAGAAGGGGCCAGTATTATTCTTGCTTTGAACTCAGACTTTGGAGTTAGGGTTCACTTGGCAATTTTTCTAGTTGCATGAACCTCAAGAAAGCAGCTAAACTGAGGTCTCTAGCGCTCATTTATGAATCTGGAATCATGATACGTAGAGGTATTTCCTCCCAAGACAGGAAGGTCAGATGTGAAGCAACATGGTTTGTGGAATGTCCCACCCATTCATGGACACGTTGTCCCAAGTCATAGAACAGCTCGTCTATGGATCAGGGTAAAGAGCCACACTGTTCTCAGCCCTGGAACTCTCAAGAGAGAATTTTGTGGTGGGATTTGGAGCTTCTGAGCCTTTTCGTTAGAGCCCACTACACCTTTACAGAACCACTTGACAGCTACTTTCTCTTTTGAGTAAACCTCTTGCAGTCAACGCTTGGGCATGCTTATTCCGTTGTTTCATTCAGTTGTCAAGAACCTGGAAGCTCTCATCGTCATGGAGACCCATTTCAACATGGATCCTTGCTTGAGAAAACTCATGGACTTACTCTGTGCACATCTACATGAAAGTAATCCCTTCTCCTCTCTTAAGGCTCACACATTCATGACATTGGAAAAAGCCCCTTCGTGGAATCTGCTTACATATTCCTAGGTCCCAAGAGTTAAAAAGATAGGAAGTTTTCTTAGGATTATTTTTCTGCCCTCCATAGTATGTAGTCTGAATTATTTATTTGTTTGAAACTTTAGTTACTCTATTCATGGAAGATATTTCTAATGCCCACCCCCATCCTTTTAATTAGTAAACATTGTTTGAAAAATATGTGACCCCTGTAACACACTGTCATAAGAAATTTAAATTACACTTGTATTAGCTAACACTGTGTTACTCCTTAAATTGCCATCAAATTACACTTGTTTGGTAACTCCCTTTGAAGCAAATGAGCAACATTTACTCTCAATAAAGATTTCATTTAAACTAGGCATATTAGATACCATTAGCACAAATTCATTATAAATTACATTTCAGCTTTCATACAGGGTTTATTTACCCAGAGCTTGTTATATATGAAAAGTTAACTAAGATAATATTAATATTAGTTTTAGTAAAAAGCCCTGCAGTTAGCAAGAACCCACTTAAAATGAGAAGTAACTCTTGCTTTCCTTTGTAATATTCACAATGGACAAATAACAGATCAGTGCGTGGTTTATACTTATTAATCTTTCCATTTGACATTGATTTTTTAATTCTAATGTAATATGCAAATATAAAAACATAATTTAGAATAGACGGATTTCAAATTTCAAACTTCAGTGTTCCACGTCATTAATTATGCTAGAAGATTCAGAAAATTCTTGTAATTACTCAGCTTATCACTGTTTAATGTAACATCCTCTTTTGAAAATGTAATTTCAGGGGTTTTTTTGACATTAGCCTTCGATTCATATTTTACCCAGACACCCCAGTCTCAAATACTCCCTGCAGAGAGATCCATTTCTAACGAGAGCCTTTTTGGGGGTAACTTAGTAATAATTATAATGCTGATGACAATCCCTGCCACTCTTCTCAGGCACTGGCTTTCCAAGGCAGAATGGTGCTCCTTGATCCTGCTTAAGCCCCTGTTTAAATGTAAATTAGAGGAGACTCATTTACATTACCTATTCCAGGCATCCATATGCAATACCAGATTGCAAAGGAAAATATTTGTAAGCTGTCCCTCTATTTATCTTACTACGCTTCATCACTATGACACTTTAGTGCTTGAACAGCCAAACTAGAATCATTTCAATTATCTACCTTAGGGAAAAGTCATCGAAACAGACAGACCTTTGTCTCTCTGCACTAACTTGAGTAAGAGAGACTTTTCTTTTGCTCTAATTTAATAACAATTTGGTCGACGGGGATATTTGCATCTTTTTTTGAGTTAAGGAGATTAAATGCCCTTAGCTGGATTTTGAAAGGTGGAAAGGGATTTGGGGTTTGATCAATATCACCTTGTCTATGACATTTTTTAATTTTTAAAATATTTCAACTGTACATAAATGTACAAGGGTACAGTATCATGGGCAGAAGACAAGCATTAGCATTCAAGGATGTGAAGGCAAATACAGATAAACACTCTATCTAGCTTAGCGGTGCACCAGAAACACTGAGAACTCATTCTCTGTCGAACAAAGGAAAATATTGTTTTCTGTAAATTGAATAAGTTTTCTACTTAACTCTAATTTTGGTCATTTTATACAGCAAGCTTGTTCATTTAGAACGGTTTTGGTTTGGGTTTTTTGTTTGTTTGTTTTCTTTTGTTTTGGATGGTCTCATGTACCCCAGGCTGGCCTCGCTGTGTAGCGAAGGCTGTCTGTCCCTGAACTTGATTCTCCCACTTTTATCTTTCAAGGGTTAGAATCACAGGTGTGTACCACCAGACTCATTAACTTTTAGAATTTTGCTTTAAAAAAATCTTTAAAGTGTTATTATGTCCCCAAATGTCCTTATCAGCAACCTTTGAAAACAAAGAGGTAAGAAGAGAGTGCTCCTCTTGTCAGTAATTAAGATACTCCTCGTTGTCCACTGTATTAGATGCCACCAAACATCACTGGGAGCCGATCTCTGTGCTTTTCCCCTGACAATCTGTGGAATCTTAATTCTTTGTGTCTTATTTTTCTTGAATGCAGTCTTCTGTTAGTACTACTCACGTGGTAAGCGTCTATTAGCAATTTCTGAGTTCATGGTTGGTGTGTCTTTTTGCTTATGCTTATTGTCTCATTATTTGGTAAAAAGGAAGGTGCCATTAACGTTGCTGTTACTTGCATTTAAAAATATCATTGGTTTCATTTATAAGTGTGAGGCTGCATGAGTATATGGGCACCACATGCACTCAGGAGCACTTGGAGGCTCTTAGAGGTTGACAGATCCTCTTGTAATGGAATTTCAGGTTGGAGTGTGAGTGTGTACTGGAGTGTGAGGCAGGGAACTGATCCTGACATTTACAGGAGCAGCAAAAGTTTTTAAATGCTGAGTCATTCTCCAGGCCCTATTTACTCACTTTTACTGCCCACTGCAAACCTGTGGGATGGGTAAGGCAAGCTAATGATTAGGACAATAATGTGTTGTTGCATCACCTCACAATTGAAAGGACAACTTCAGCCTGAGTCAGTGGTTGTCATCTATATGAAGGGAAGTCCATCATCCTTCTATGTCCCATATCTGCTTCTTTGCCATGTGATTGCTATCTAGACATAAAGGAAATGTAATTCACAGCATTTTTAAATGTAAAGATTATATGTATATATACATATACATATACACACATACATATATCCATCTATCATGTTATAGCATACTGTAAAGCATGCTTCAGGAAAAAGAAGCATAGTTGCTGTGCATGTCCTGTTAAGCACACTTGAGGTTTCTGATACACAGTTTCTGGTCCTTCAGAGCTTACTCAGAAGCATAACCACATTCTGAGGTCACTTCTAGCTTACTGCTGTCACTAATATATGTCCTTTTACCTACTAAGTTGTTAGTGTCAAAGTTGGTTTTATTCTTCATTTGTCTTTTGTAACTAAACACTATTGGTTACATTTTATTTTTTTCTGGGGCTGGGGAGATGGTTCAGTTGGTAAAATGTTTGAAACGTAAACAGGATGTGTATTCTCTTACCAACACTCAGGTGAAAATGCTAAGCATGGTAGCAAATCCGTAAGGTCAGAACTTGGAAAGGATTGCCAGGGCTTGATCGACAGTCAGTCTTGCCAAATCGTGGACTTCAAGTTCAATGAAGTACAATGAGAAACCCTGTCTTAATTAATAAACAATATGAAGAACACACATGTATGTTCATAACCGCCCTCCCCATTGAGTAGACTTTCTTTGGCAGATAAGCAGTTAACCTTAACCTATGTAAAATGAAACACATTATCTCCTTTAGGCTTTCATTTTAGTGTCTATGAAAAAAATTATTAACCTTGAGAAGAAAATACAGGAACTACAGATCTCTCTCTCTCTCTCATACACACACACACACACACACACACAGAGAGACAGACAGACAGAGAGACATACACACACACACCATTTCACTATTGGAATCAAGTACTGCTGGGTCTTTAATGCTAATGTTAAAAAGACATTTGTGTTTTTCTTCTCCAATAAAGAAATTGACCAGCACAAGTTTAAAGAAACATACACTACTTATAAAAGAGTGTTGAAATGGATGTAGATTTAAAAAAAATACATACTTGTAAAATACATACTTGAGTGATTTAGGAGATGGATGAAATCCATTGTGGGCTGAGTAGGTGGCTTTGGAGTACATATCATGCTGACCCATGAGTGCAATCTTCAACCACATAACTTTTCAAGTACAAGCAGCCAGGATGAGTTAAGTATTGGCAAATTGTGTGTGTGTGTGTGTGTGTGTGTGTGTGTGTGTGTGTGTATCAGGTGAAATGAAATCGAGGAAATCAAGAGTGACCAAGAGAGCATTTGCAAAATAAAATGGCATTGGCAAAGCTCTGACTATGGTCAGAATCCAAGGTGCACACGTTTTATCTTTAACACCCACTCTCCCACTGCTTCTCATCCCCTTCCACAATGTGAGATCTGGTTTAAATCTGTTGTATAATAAGACAGCGCAAGTGAGTTATTTCCCCCACCAGTTTCATTTTAATATGAGGTCTGCATAACTGGAAAAATCTGTCCTGAGACTAATATCAGAGAACCTTTCTGAAGATGGAGGAGTGGGATCGTCAGAGCAAATTCCAACAACCACCTCTGAGGGCTGCTGCTTATGGAAATGCCCATGTATCATGGAGAACAAAGCTAGTTGTCTTAGTTTTATACTGTGGAATTCTCACTATGTAATTCAAACACGAGAACTGGCCAGAATACCTTATTTTTATGGAGATGAAAACAGATAAAACCATTTGTGGTATGATTTATTTATTCTACACAAATAACTGCAAAAGTCTCCTTGTTTGTTGTTTTTGAGCTAAGGTCTCACTCTTTAACCCAAGTTAGCCTCCAATGTATGTCAGTTCTTATGCCTCAGCCTTCCAAGGGTTGGGATTACATATGTTAGCCACCACTCATGGCCCAAAGAACTTGTTTTCTTAGTAATTTTTCAGACAGAGTAGTATGCGTTATCCGGGCTGTCTTTGCACACTCATGAGCCTTGGGTCTCAGTCTCTGGAGTTGCTCAGATTACAGACATACACCACAATATGTAAAACCGTGTGTGTGTGTTTGTGTGTGTGTGAGTGTGTAGATACACATGTGTATGGGGGGAGTTATGTGCACATATTTCATAAGGATATGTGGAGGGCAGAAAGCAGTCCTGGGTATCACACTTTGACTACCAATTTGACTACCATCTTGACTACCATCTACTCTCTCTCTCTTTTTTTTTGAGACGGGTGACCTATCGGGCTAGAACTTACCAAGTAGTCACTGTCTGGCCAATAAGCCCCAAAGGTCTTCCTGTCTTGACTCCTTGGTGCCAGGTTTACAAACCCACAGCATCACACCTGGCTTTTTAATGAAGGTATTAGGGATGGAACATGGGTTCTCATGTTTGTAAAGCAAGCACCTTATAGACAGCGCATTCTGTTCAGTCCCACGCTTGAAAATTTTGGCATTGTCCTTTTTCTGTATTTTAGATGCTCATCATATTTTAGAATCCAGAGAATGTGCTAGAACTAAATAAGCTACTTTCTCAAGCTGTCTATGGGTAGGAGACATGTCCATTCCATGATAAACTTCGACTGTGTTTTGTAACTTTACAGGGAGAAGGTATTTCATAAAATGCTGAGTCACTTAATAGATATATTTACTAAGTCACGTGGTATCATTAAATATGTCTCATATTATAAGTTAGCAAGATAGAAATGTTTTGAATAAGGATAAAGCTAACTTTCCAGAAAATTCAAACATTAAAAAAAATCAAGCATTTAAAGAAAATAATTAAAAGAGGTGAAATTATTGCTGAATGACGTTTTGGGTTGGCTCATCTAGCAGAATTCACTTCCTTTCTCCATTCCTAATTGTCCTGTGCCTTCCTTGCCATACAGCTCTGGCTGCTGCTGCTACCCAGCATACCTCTTTCTCATGAGTATTGCTTCCAAGCTGAGGGAAGTTTATGGGGAAATGTAGTTCCCCAGGAACATTCTGTTTAGTGGAGATCCATAGTCTCAGGGACTGAATACACTACCTTTCATCAGCCCACGATGCATTTTTAAATCAGTATCAGGATGGCTGCAAAACTGATGTCGCCAACTTTATAGTCACCCTTTCTATCTCATTATCCCGGGAGTACCTATCCCAATTACACAGGATAAAGAAATGATCAGAAATCACTTATTTAATGCCAAGTTTGAGATAAGAGCTGAAAAAGACAAAAATATAACTCTGAAGAACCATAAATAATCGTCGTAGTGAGTGCCCGGGGGGGAGGGGGGCTCCTTCTGGATGTATTGTGAGGGATATGAAGAAAATACATAGAATAGACACCCGTTAAATGAAACTGGAGCATTTTGGTGTCTTCCCCGGAGAGCACTGCACTTTTTCTTTTGTCTTCTGCTTTTGAGCCATATTCTCACATCTGAATTTGGTTAGTTGCTATTTCAAACATTATTATAGTGAAAACGTTATTATACAAAGAACTCAAATAATATGAGTTTTGCCTACAGGTCTCAGATTCCAAACAGAATTCTTTAATTATTGCTGAAGAAGGCTTGATTTTTTTTCCATATTGAAACCAGTCTCCTTAGTACTTCTAGGACTCAACTGTTTTTTATTTTAATTCCATGATCAATAACGCATGGAGTCCTCAGGTTGTGCACATCTTATTACCCGTTATTGGCCTAATTGGTGACTACCAGACGAGAAGTGGTAAAGCATGCCCTACATCACGCTTACTAGCCATTTGCTGCATGTAGCATTGAGTTACATCTTGTAATTTTATTGTTTTGACAAACCTGAGACTGATAGCCATGTACTAGCTGGCATTTCTGAGGAAATTATTAAGAATTTGGAGACACTGAACATCAAAACACTTTACTAGGTAGAGAAGAAAGTCATATTTTTGTAAGTGAGAGTATCCCTTTCTTCTCCATGTTAAGGTCCATGGCAACAGTCCTCTAACAAGAGTTGAGTGAACAAGAGAAAATCATCACAAATTTGTCTCACCATTATTTTGCCTGACAAGGAAAACATTAGACATGATGACCTCAAACTCAGGAAACACTGTTTTTTGCTTGCTTGTTTATTTTTTTTTTATGAAGAACAACATCTGGGAGAACTATTCAATGAATCATGCGATCTGATGGTAGTGAATATTGTTAGATGATTGGTAAGATCTTATGGTAGTGAACACACTTGGATAATTGGTAGAGATCCTATGGTAGTGAATGTGGTTGGATGAATGGTGAGATCTGATGGTAGTGAGTATGATTGGATGACTGGTGAGATACTATGGTAGTGAATATGGTTGGATGAATGGTGAGATCTGATGGTAGTGAATATGGTTGGATGATTGGTGAGATCTGGTGGTAGTGAATATGGTTTGATGATTGGTGAGGTCTGATGGTAGTGAATATGGTTGAATGAATGGTGAGGTCTGATGGTAATGAGAATAAGTGGATGAATGGTGAGATCAAATAGTTGTAATTACGTTTAGATCAATACTGAGATCTGATGGTAATGAATGTGATTGCATGAAGGAGGCGATCTGGAGGTAGCAACCATGTTTGGATAAAAACAACCATGTTTGAATGAATGCTAATATTTGATGGCAGCTAATGTGTTTGGGTGAACAAGACTTGATGTAGTAATGTGACTGAATAAATAGAGTGGCTGGCCTAGCAGGCAGCAGACTAAAGTGGCAGATGCAGCAAGGCCAGTGTTTCTACATACTTGGACTCTCCACTTGCTGCTACTTATTTCCAAGAAAGAACATTCAAGAAGGAGTGCACCATATTCAATTCAGAAGAATACCAGAGAGATTTCTTTGTGTCCAACGCTTATAGAGAAAGGTAAGGGAAAAATCCACATCTCTGGTTTCTATTGCTGCCAGATGCGGGGGCTGGCAATATCTCGGGAAGAGATTGAGCCCAAACCTCAGGTTCTTTTTACTGTCAAAGAAAGGATTCACAAGTGAGTAAAAGGGGAGAGTGCATTTATTGCATAACAAAAATGTACACTTGAAGGGTGAATGTAGAGGGTCTTGGAGTGAGCCCTCTGTCATTGTGAATAGCACATTTTAGGACACAGCTTAAAGAAGGGGAGAATTATTCATGAGTTAAGACTAGAAAAGAAAACCTACAGGTTTTCCTGGGGAGTAGGGTTTACGTGTATATTCTGTTCTTAGATGAGCTTTTGGATGTGTCATGACACCAGAAACATGATGGAAGCAGCCAATTCTGCAAGGGTAACGATACATAGCAGCCATTGTAATGAACTTAGAGGTCATCTTGATCCGCCGTGTTGATCCCTGTGGGTCTTGGAAAGGCTTGTTTTTCACTGGCAGCTGTCATGTAATGTTCTGCTATAATATAGCTCTGAGGTTGCATCAGCTTTTACCCAGCATCCCTATTCCCCTGCGCTCTTCGGCCTGCCTCCTTCAGACCTGGTTTCTAGGATTCACTGTGAAAGAAAATGACAGGCAGGAGATAAGAGGGCAGAAGGTCACTGCGAGGCCTTCTGAAACCCTCAAAACATCCTTCCCGGTAGAGCACTGAGCAAACCAATGCGTCATATGTTGGAGCATCGCTTCCTGAAAGCCAGTGCTTATAATCAGACAAGCAGATAAGAGAGAATGAAATAAAGAAGGAAGAACAGGAATCCTATCTGAGAAAGGCAATGGAGGCTCTGAGAGATGTTTTGGAGAATTTGAGTAGAGGAGTCTAGAGTAGATCTCTATTTGAAGCAGTGAGAAGCAACAGAAGGCAGTGGTTAAGCACACTAAATCCTCTGGTCCTAAGCTTATCTTTGATATTTCCTGTTGTTCCAAAGTTAGAAAACACTCAAACTCCTGTTACTGAGATATGAAATGAGGCTAATCATAGTACCTACCTCATAGATCCATTGGAAAGATTCCATGAGACAAACCAGGTCTTGATCCTTAGCTCAGGCCATGACCCTTGCTGTAAATGCTAGCTGCTGTCATTGAGAAACCCTGGGAGGATGCTGAGGTCGTGTCTGATGGAGCTTAGAGAAAAGCTTGGAAGCTGCAGCAATAGAGTATAAAATCAGTTTTGTAGATCAACAAGATTGGATAGGACAATGGAGAGGAAGTAAGCTGGCTGGAAACAGCTTTGAAAAAGAGTGGGATCCCAATGACCATTTTAAGTTAGAAGAAAAGTAGGTTAGCTTCTTGGTCCAAGTAGAATTGTCTAACGGATTCCACATGTGTTGTTAAGCTCGATGCCTGAATTACCTCCTTAGCCAGTTCCACGTGGAACTAGCACAAGGTGTCTGGGCATACGAAGCATTTGAGGCTGTAGATTCATCATCTCCAGGGAGTCTGGTGAGACGAAAAACTGCAGAAATTTCTGGAAGGGCTCACAGATTTCCACAGTGTCTTCCCAGGACAGAAAACCTCAAGGCCAGGGTGACGATGCCTTTTCTTGTGTTTGATGGCTGAGCTGTTTGGCAGAGATTTGGAGATAATACATGGGTGTGCTTACAACCCAGCAAGGAGAAGGTTCCCGTATGCATTATAGACTTCATACATTTAAAACTGTCATAATTGTGACTTCTTCACTGGTATGTTATGAGAAATGAAGACATCTATTATCAAAAAACTTCTCAGTCCAGTGTTTGGCAAACAGCCCTCTACTGTGATTAACTCCCTGTCTTATTTATTGGTTCAGAATTTCTTCTATGACCCTTGTTCCTGCTTATGTCCGTTAGAGAGCACTGAAGCAGGACAGAGAGGTAGAAAAACATTATGAAGGCATTAGAAAGTGAAGGAGTCCCTTACTCCAGAGCCTGGTGGAAGACTGAAAAGCAAGAATTTCCAGCACAATTAGCAACTACAAAAGACCTCACTCTCCCTCTTCTGCCGAAAACCTGCGTGATCCACTAATTTCAACAGAAACAGGTGGGTCCTGATTTTACTTTATCAGATTATAATTCCATGCAAGGCGTCTGCAGACCTGCCCTAGAATCTTACTTATACAAAAAAGAAGGGAAAGAAAAATATTTCTTAGCAGTCGTTTGATATTTAACACAAGAGTAACCAAAATAGCATATATGGCTCAGACACTAGGTTGCAGTTCTCCTTTGCGGCACCTGTACGACACTTGAGTATGTTTTTCCTAGCATCTTCTTTTCCCTTAACCCTCTTGCTCAAAATCTGCACTAAGCATGTGGCTTGATAAACCGTGATTTTTCCTTGCAGAAGCTCACACCCACCTTTCGTTGTGTCTTTCTCAGGGACTTGGTATTAACCCCTGTGCTTAAAGTTTTATTGGAAGATAATTAGCCAAGTTCTGTTCCACTTCCTGTTGGCTACTCTTGAAATGATTTTCTGCATCCAGGCACAAATCCTGAGTTTGCCTCAGTCACAGTCCCTAAAAGTCTGAGGATGTCCTCCGACTGTGTAGAGCTACGGCTCTGTCCTTCCCGACTGCTGACAGCAGGGTGACTTGCCATGTATTTATTTTGCCTGCTTAGTTGATAACTGACTTCTTTCCCTTGAACTTGGTGTATGTCCTTGTCTTACTTTCTTGGTCCTATAATGGGCTGCCCTATCCTTTTTCTTCTGTGCTCCGTATCTTGTATCCTTCAGATGTGTTTGCCGTCTCCTACTTAGTAAGAGCCCTTATGTGTGCTCTCAGTCCTTTCTGACTCCTAGAAAGCTTGGCAAGGAGGAGGGAGAATGCTGATCGTGTGACATGTGTGTCTTCATTCCATTCTCATAGGTGTGCCGTGGATGAGCTGTTTTCAGTCACCTGGTTCCTTCCACATCTCTCTGCTTCCTCATTGAGATTTGCTATATCCCGTTGAACCTGTTGTTGACTTCCAACTGTGACCAATCCATGATTCTTATGACAAGATGCCCATTAAAGATCTTCTGATCCTCAGGCTGGACGTGTGTCGTCCGTCCTACTGCCATCATACACATACTTTGTATATACACCTTTTCACTTGCTTTGTGCCCCGCTCCATCTAATTGCTGTGTGTTAGTATTACCAATCATCTTACATCTTAAATGTTCCAAACAAAATAGAAAAATAAGACGACATTTAACCGTTTTTTTCCCCCAAAATCAGTTATTCTGATTATTGGTCACTGTTGGTTTATATACTGCTTTTCTGAAAGACTCAGTTTTATTCGGTGAATAAACTATTTTTTTTCTCTTTGGAGTTTGGCCTCTAATTCAGGCCAATATTCCTTCCTCATCCTCAGAAGTTGTAGGGATGCGGGGGGGGGG